>JAQFXW010006027.1:0-10051 GCA_034693945.1 Dendrobaena attemsi | reverse complement strand
GTTGGATACCGTTGCTAGTAATCGTGGGAAAAACAAAGTGATTTTAAACGGTTTTGTTTATGTGAAGCAAAAGAAATAGCTAATAACGTTACTAGTTATGAATGTGAGCTTAGAGCCACAATAGAATAGGGGGGAAAAGTCCAGGGGGGAAAAGTCATACTGGTTTTTGGGGGGGAATTGTCCAGGGGGAAATGTCGGGGGGAATTGTCCGGGGGGGAAATGTCCGGGGGGGAATTCTCCTAGACTCACTAAAGCCTACTTACTTTCGCTTAGTCTGGTTCGAGAGCAACTCTGAGTAGAGATCTTTAAGGGGCGCTATATAAATATCAGCTGATTGATTGATTGACCTTCAATATTCCAGTCATTTATGACGGGCAAAATCAGCTAGTATGATATATTGTATTCCCTCTTCTCATCTAATGTTTTGTACTGGATTCTCTACTTCACCTCTTCTTATTAAACTATACACTCATGCATTGTGAACTCTGGTAATATAATAATTTCTATGCCTTCTATTAAAAATGTGCAACTTTTTTACTGAATACTTTGTAGTTTCATATTTTGATGTCGCTTTTTGTTGTCGGCAAATTACGTGGATCAAGCGTAGCTTAAATTGCAAAGCATGTTTACATAGTGTGCCAAGGAGTAGCCAGTTCATTTGAATACTTACTTTGAAATGTGGATTTCAGCCTCCTGGAGACGGGTATCATGTTGGTCGTTGCAGCTCTAAGCCCAAGCCTTTAAGGCACAAATAATCATTGCTATCAATCGATTCTTAAGTGTTTGAATGTATGGTTATCAATAAAACAACAACTACATAATAATTATTAATGTAATGATAGTAAGTTAGTTTTCATATCAAGATTAGCCCCTTTGCCTACTGTTTATAACACATATATAGTACAAATTTTCTAACCTTTAATTACTACTATTTGTTCTGGACTTTAGAATTTCATCAGCCAAATTTATAGAACTCTATTGCTAGTTAACGTTGTAAATGTATGCCTATTTTCTGTAACAAGTTGTGTTCTGTCAGCTTGAATATTAATAAGTGAATATATATATATATATATATTATAATCATTGGGGGTTAGGGTGGTAGCTCCCTCCGCTCTGCAGAAAGAGGGTGCTCTCTGTCCTGCATCGCGACCATGTAAAGTTGTGATTTTTCTTCGGTGGGCCCGGTGATATATAATTGCCTTCCCCTTAAGTTGCGATTGCTCCCTAGAACTCACTCTTGTATGTTCTACAATCATTTAGAAACTGTTCTTTTGGTTGTGCAAAAGTCAGAAGATCCTCCTATGAGTAGTTTCCTTGAAGAGATGCTAAATAAATTCTTGAAATGAATGAATGAACAATAATGGCATTTGTTGATTCTAATGTATGTGTAAATAAATGCACAATTGCTTGGTCATCTAATATTTTAAATGGTTTCTTTTTGTCTGTGTCAGTATAATATCTGCTTTCTAGATGACTGATGTGTACTCTCTTTACAGATATTTGGAGATGTTTCAGGAGCTGGAGACAATGCAGATAATCCTTGTTTGTTAATGCCTGTAAATAAGTTTATCCCTTAAATAGCCATTTGTTACTAGTTTATTTGTTAGTGTAAAGTCAAGGTTCTAATTGTTTGTTGTTTGTGTTCTGTTGTTGAATTCTGTTGCTACGTAGCAAAATCAGCATGTTGTATGAGGTTAAATTTTGAAAATTGAACTAGCATTAGTGGTTGTTTATGGGCACACTATTTATATGTCTCCTTGTGATTGCTCCTTTGTGTGATAACCAGCATGCTTTGAAATGCTATTCATGGAGGCTAGACCATCTCTATATTTTGAATATCGGTGAGCTATGCTGAGCGGTGGATGAACGCCGGCTGTAATGGCAAATCATTAGCATAAGCCGATATTCTTACTGCTTACAGAGCTATTTACAGTATCTCAACCCCATACATAGTCAGCTGATTTAATCACATAATGCATCTCGAATACACAAAATCTCGACTGTACAAAATCTCGACTGGATAAACTTCGGCTTAAAGGAAAAAAGTCGACTTTCTGTACCTACGTTGAGGACAATTGGAGCGGCAGACCGGCTAGAAAAAGTGGTCGAAGTGCTCTGCTCTTTGATCACGCACTTTGGAACTGTCCTGACGACGCTGTTCTTCAGGATCTACCCAGGATCAACAGTTCTGTCAAAGGATGGCATCGAGGATTCAGTGAACTGATTGGAACCAACCATCTCACCATTTGCCATTTGGAAATTCTCCAGACACTTCAAATGGAACAAAATGTAAAGGAGATGAAGGTCGAACACTACATCGCAGGGCAGTTACCGAATCCATCGCGACGAATATACAAAGAAACTGCGGCACAAATCAAAGGATAGGCCTAGACGTCGATTACAGTAATGGTCCAACATTGGACTATTTGCGGGGAGTTGGACATAACTTACATCTTCAAATTTAGCATTATTCCATTAACTTTCTCATAGAATAGCTTAACAAGACAGTTCAGTTCTTTTAACAATGGGCTTATCCCAACACATGTCACTTATCATATCAAACGCTTAAACAGTTATATGTAGCAGGCCTATAGGGCCTATCGCACATTTTTTTATGCACTCAAGATTTTGTGTAGTTGAGATTTTGTGTAGTCGAAATTATGAACAATCGAGATTTTGTGCATCAAGGTTTTGTGATCGCGGTTTTGATGATCGCGGTTTTGTGATCGCGATTTTTAATTTAAACCCATGGCATAACCATTATTGACTTGAAGAAGCTCTGATGTTACCTGCTAAATACTACTGTTCCCAACCTTTTCCCATTATAGCTTGTAGCATCACTGTTTAGAGTCCTTCTACACTGGACAATGTGGACATTCGTGCTCAGTATACCTTTGATGCGCTCGTAAATGGAATACTACATAAATGTTCAAATATTATGTGCATATAAACCAAGGAGTCTGAAGACCATACAGTTGTGGTTAGCTATCTACAGTTATACTTAGCTGCAGCGTACAGTACTTGTCATACTTGTAATTGTAAATCTAAATTTTTACAGTTCCTTCTCTAAAGTTAAGTGCAGTGCATCAGGTTATTCATGGATGCTAGCATTAGAGCAATATTGCGACTTGTGTAGGTCAGCCTAGGCTACACATCACAAAACCATACCAAAAGCTGCAAGGCTAAAAGCTAAAGCCATCAATTTCACCTGGAGGTCTAAAGCTGCTTGTAGCATTTAGTTGGTGCAATCTAAGAATATTTGCATTATGTTTTATAGAGCTTTCAGAGGGAAGAAATGTTGCGGAGGCTTCAATCAGATTTTTCTCTGTACAAAGAAAAACACTCACATGAAAATGGTGAAGTAAGTCTTGAATGTTTGTTATTTCATAAGGTTACATATAAGAAGATCGTTGTGTAATGCCCCGTAGAAGCCTCTAACTGACAGTGTTGTATTTATAATAAATTTTCTCTGAGGGATTGATGCTTGCTAAACAGTTTTCATATGTGTGTCAATCTATTTTGCATCTGTCTAGCTTTCTGTCTGTCTATCTGTTTGTCTGCTGTGTTTGCAAGTTCCTTGACTCTGCTAATTTAGCACAGCAAGTTTCTTGCCCGGTACGCTCGGATGCCATAGTCCTGTAGTGTTTTTCATACAAGCAGACGAATACATAGAGTTGACCTGGTAAACTCTATTATGAGATTGCAAGGCAGGAGCTCTGTCGCATTGTTCTGCAGCTTCTTGTTCAGGACTCTGAATTTCTTTTTCTGAATCTCTGTTACATGAATGCTATTTATTTTTGTTAATGCAGTTCTTTGAAAAAGAGAATATCATTCACCAGGTGGAATTTGAGTCGGAACAGATTCGCAGTGAATTGCAGTTGAAGTTGCATCAGCTGCAGGATATGTCAGATACCGTGAAAGATTTGAAGAAAGAACTGAACAGCCAAAGAGACCAAAAGAAACACTTAGAAGATCAGGTAAATAACTTCTATAATGCAGATGCTTAACCCATTACCTGTACATCTATACCTATAATTTCCGTTGTAACAATGTCTGGCAGAACGCTCTATAAATAACTCCGATTATTTATTCGCCAATTTACTCTCCAGGTTCTCTAGGAGGGTCGCAATGAACCATCGATCAATGTCTGGCGGAACGCTCAATAAATACCTCTGATTAGTATCAATTTACTCACCAGGTTCTGTAGTGTTGCATTTTGCAGATTTTATGGGCGCTTACGAAATTAACCGTCAAGTTGTTTGCTTATGTACAAGTAACTAATTCATGATAAAAGTTAATAAATCACGTCATTTTTGACGGGTTACATCTAGTATACTCTATAATTCTCATGTTCACTATTTATAACATGAATACTAGTCAGCCTCCTTCTTTCCCTGGTTTTCCGACAGTCAGACGTTTGACTCCTCTTAATATCTGTAGGCAGCCACTCTGACACTCTGCCCTGCACTTAGCTTTTTAGTGGTGTCTTACAGTGAACAGCACATTTGGTGAAGATACAATGTCATTAAAAGGAATGAAGAACAAGATCTTTGTTTGTGTGGGGAGAATTTGTGCTCTTTAATATGTACAAATATCTGTTGAATTTGTTTGCTGTAGTTGAGTCAGCTGGAGAAGGTTAACCAGGAGGTGATACTTGACCGAGCGTCGTCGCATCAGATGTTTAAGTCGGAAAAGTCTCGTTTGAAAGAACAGATGAAACAGTTGACCTCTGAACTCACAGAAGCCAACCATAAGATCAGAATTATGGAACAGGAGATAGCCAAACGAGACGATCAGCTCAGTCAGACGAGAGCCCAACTAAAAGCCACCAACGATCAAATATCTCTTAAAAACGAAGAGGCAAGTGATGTTGGCTTGTTCATCGGAGCATTAGCTGCTGCTCTATGAGACTGATAGCTTTATATCCCATATTAATACTGACCTTGTTCAAGACTCATAAATCTATGTGTAGGCTTATGTATGGATTAACGAGTATTGGGCGACGTCCATAAATGACGTCACGCAATTTTTGGCCGATTTTCAACCCCCTCTTCTCTTCGTCACGCATCGTCACAAACCTCCCAACACCCCTCAAAAAGACGTCACAAAGCTCTGAACCCCCCCCATTACCCACCAACTTCCATATTGATAATAAAACATGTTTCAAATAACATTAAATTTTACTGGCATTGTAATAATCTAGCACTGATCAGCTCCGAGTAAGGCAACGAATATGTGAAGTAAAAGTCACCCCAGTCACAAACTACAGTTGAGAAGGTGTAATTGGAAATTCAGATTCATATAAACCGAGTCTTGGCTGGGTTTAAGTGCAGTCGATTTGACGACACCCACGCTTCAAAGGCATTGCAACGGAAGTCTCCCCGACAGCCCTAACAGCTGTGCTATTGCTTAATAATTAGAGGCAGTGCATGCATGCTTGAATGCTGTCTCCATAATTATAGCTGACCTTGGACTACATTCGATGCAAGAAGGAGGGCTTGATTAGAAGCGTAGATTACAGTATGTAGACTATTGTGGAGGATAGGACTGAGCTCTGAGGCAGACCATATTTGGCGTGGACTCACAGAGACCTAGTGGAACTGTGAACCCCACAAAGGCCAAAAGGCGCGATCATGCAGAAAGGAATCTATCCAGTCAAGAAATGCACCATTCAGTCGAAATCAGACATGGGTCTAATGAAATTTTATGATCGGCATTCGGCAGTGTCGATTGCGGAACGTAAGAAATCTATGAATAGGGCCAGGAGTTATTTGGTACCTGTCAATCGCTCTACACATGTGCAAAAGGAGTCCCAGCAGAAGACTTGGTGTAGGGCCTAAAACTGAAAATTAATAGGCCTGTTGATATGAATCAAACCTGAGAGTGGCCATTATATATAAATTATGTAACTAATCCAACAGTCACTAAAGACGATGACTACATGTATATTTTTTAATAATTCAAAAATTAACAATAATAGTTTACTCAAAAATCAAACGTGACATCACACATCTCTGACCCCCTCTCCCCCACGTCACACATCGTCACAAATTCCTGAACTCCTCACCCCTAAGTGCGTGATGTCATTTGTGAATGGCCCCTTGATGGATTTCTTTTTATGAATTTAATACTTTCTAATGAGACAATTAAAAGTTAAATATGGGAAATTATATGGTCAGAAATGTTGTATCAGATAAATCTTAAACTTGTGATTATATGATGATTTTTATTCAGTTGTGTAAGTGAATGTCAGAAGCTTCATCTCGATTGGTTAGCTTCATCTCAATTGGTTATCAATCTGTGGACTTGGCCATTATTCACATTGTTGTTGTTGGTGAAGTTCTTAGCATTTGAGGATATTGAAGAAAGGAGTTCTAATAACATAATGCTTACCAGGCTCTTTTACTTTTCATATTTTGGGGAATCTACCAGAAAGTTTGTCTTTACATTTGTGATTTACATTCAAAGCTTGACCATCTGGAGATGTTTAGGAATGAACAGACTCTAAAACTGTCTGAAGCTCAGAATAATCAGCGATTGGCTGAAAACAAGGTGAGTTGCAACTGTGTAGAACTTTTGTGCGTTTTATTGGACATGTACTTGTGCGGGTAAGAAGGGGCTAGAAGAAAATTGGTAGAGATGATCAAATCTGGAGATGTGTTTAGTGTTTACTGTTTAGTGCTATTAATGATAATATATGAGGCATCAATTGTTGGTACTTGACTATAGATGACTAGGACAAGCTGCCAAGCAGAATATATGAAACTGAAATTATTTCTTAAATAATGGCAAAACTGAATGGGTGACTACTGACTATGACTATTTTATAATGTAGAAACCAGGATGGAGGACTGATTTTATTAGGGTTATTGTCTGGAGAAGAACACAGTAGTGTGGAATTTTTAAAGTGGCCTTCCTAAGCATGGAAGGCAAAGTTTCTGGATGGCTATTCCTTAGTCCTTGCAATGTTCTCTGTGTAATTGTTTTTATGTGGGTCTTTTAAGATTGCTGAGCTTGAAAATGTCTGTCTACACCTAAAGGAGGATTTGGATGAAGCCATTTCTCAATTCAGAATTGCTACACAAGAGGTTCTTTAGTTCTGAGTTTTTAAACACAAGCTATTGAAAAGTTACAGACTTCATGAGTTAGGATTGTCAAAGTTAAACCTCTGAATATATTTAATTTTTTGATGTCAGTCTTTGATATCAGGATTTAAAGAGATATTTCCTGAAGAGTCAAATGTTGCATTGTTGTGCAAAAGTGTTGCATTGTTGTGCAAGAAAATGGTTGTTTCGTAAATACTTTACATCAGAGGAATAATGTAATTAATGTACTGCAAACAGATCTTGATTCCAGATTTCACTAATATTATCAGTAGCCAATTTTTATCTGAAGACTGCTTCTTGGCTGTTTGTGTGTGCCCCATTGAGCTCTGTCAGGTGTTGTGAACATCTGTTAATGTTTACAGCATGCACATCTTGAGGAGAAATTGATTCTTGTGGAGCGCAGTCTGACATCAACTCAGGAGAAGTTGAGCCTCAAAGTTGGAGAGTCAGCAAAACTGGAAAACAGTCACAGGAAACTACAGACAGAACTTAGAACCATGAAGGAGCGCAATTCAAGCTACGAGGATGAATTAATCGAACAGAAACAGATGATAGGTAATCTTTCACACTAAACATTTTTTGTATTGTATTGTATCTAAGCATTTATATAATGCCTCTATTTATTTATTTAAGTGTTTCGAGGGTGGTGGAAGACCCGGAGAGATGAAGTTGAACTGTTTCCTTAAGTTGAAGGGTAAATTTTGATGGCTTGCCCATTCACAAGTGTCTGCGATAGTAGGTGCAAAGGGATGTAATAATAAAAGCGGGATTTTGATTAAGAGATTGCTTGGAAAGAATGTAATTACAGCAATTTGCATAGCATCATTATAGCAAGTTACTTCTAGGATGCTTTACACACTCTGTCTATACTTTCTGTGCAAGGAAGGAAAACCATCAGGAGTAGAATATCTGTGGATTGTGACAGGACCTTTGGTTGGAGAGGAGTAAAAATATGATTTACAATAATGTAGTGAAAGATGGAGCAGGCCTTGTAGGAATCATTTATTGGGAAGAAGATTGGAAGGCGAGCAAGAAGAGTGTTTAACTGTTTATTTATCCTAACTAACAGCTTGTACAAGGTACTAAATTAATTAATTAAAAATCTGTTGGCTCCTGACAGACAAATTACGAAAAGATCTTCTGTTGGAGAAAGAAGAAACTCACCAAGCAATTCAGGAAATGATGTCCTACAAGCAGAATCTGGCAACACTGGAGTGTGCTTTTGAGGGTGAGAAGGAAAGTCAGAGACAGCTTAGCGATCAGGTCAGTGAACCTCAGCTGCTCTTTCCTTACCCTGCTGCCCTTTACGTTCTTAGTAACGGTCTGCATCCATCAGTAGACTGCTTCTGTCGTTAACCCAGGACTACCAAAGTCTTTGTGTTGTTGAGACCTCAACTGCCACTTGCATATGAACAGACTGTATCTATCTGTCTGTTGACTGTTTTTCCATTCACTCTTGGCAGATTCTAAATCAAACTCAAGGCGTAGAAAGCTAACTGCTGTATTGTGGAAGCAGAACAGAATCAGAATTTTTTTTGCTGCAATTAAGACAAACTGAGATTGATCTGTGATGCATTACCTTCTGTACATAACCAATCGGCTGGAAAGTTGATCTATTTTGGAATTGTCAATGTCACATTTTTTACCCGTGTGTCAATGACACTTTGTTTTAAGCAAATTCTTGTGCTATGGGAGATTTGTATGTGTTAGCTGTTGTTGTCAATACAGCTAACTCAGCAGGATCAGTTCCTGACTCAGCTTCAGCAGGACATGAATGCCAAGAGTCTCCATCACCAGGACACAACAAAACAACTCCAGCAGACAAAGAAGACAGTCGCTGAACTACAAGACGAGATCGATCTTCATCAGAAGAGGGATCGCGACAACGCAAATAAACTTCACGAACAGGAAACGGCGATTATTCGTCTGAGGGAAGAAAATGATAACATTCACCAGAGAATACGAACGCTAAAAGAGGACATAGTAGACCGAGATGGACAGCTCCGAGTTTCCAAGATGAATCTAGACACAGCACACAAACAAATGCAGCATCTTCAACAGCAGGTCAATTATCTTCAGCTCATACACACGTTCTCAGTGATATGAAACACACTCTGTGTTTAATTTTTATTTATTTATTCACACATTTCTATACTGCCCCTTCAAGTCCATTACAACCCAAAGGCGGTCACGACTACAGCTTAGAGGTGTGTCAGAGTTTACGTGCCGAAGCAATTGTGAGTGAATGACTTGCTCAAGGTCTCTACGTGTGGCTTGGGTCTGAATCCTTTGGACGCAAGGCGGCGGCGACTATCCCACTGCGACATTATGCCCCACATCATCATATACATCATCTATCTCGTTATTGAGCAGTTTGTGTCTGCTGTAATATGGTACTTAAAGTCGTCTGCAATAGAGCTTACCCAGACTTGTTTTCTTTGATTTCGCACCAGGTGACACGCTATGAAGAATTGCTTGCACAATTGAAGGGTGACGTAGAAAAGTCACAATCACAGCATTCAAATGCTCACAGCCAGGCATGTACACCATTTTCTCAATTGACTATAAAATAACCTGATTACGATTTTCCTGATGTTGCAGAACATATTCACTATCTGTTCTTCATGCTGTGTAGATTCCTATTTCACTGCTGTTGGTTCTTTGTTATTTTCATTATTTTTGTAGTCTTTCTATTAAAGTGCACAGTGTCATCTTGATATTTACACAGTTTGAACAACATCTATGGTTCAAACATCACTTAGTCGTAATTGTGAGACTTGAAAAAGAGGCATGCACTTCTCACCATAGGAATTGAAGACATATTCTAGTGATCTTTTCGATTACAGGGGCGGAATACAGGACCACATCATAGCCAAGTCGCCAACTAACGTCTAAGTAGCGACTTGTTAGTCATTTACTATAGTTGGCATTCACGATGGGTACTT
>JAQFXW010006026.1:0-10052 GCA_034693945.1 Dendrobaena attemsi | reverse complement strand
CAACTTCAACATTGTGGCCCCTCGAGTCCTCCAATTTGGAAAAGTGGCCCTCGAGTCATAAAGTTTGGGAACCACTGATATACAGCGTATACCCGTTCAGTAATTAGGCCAAGGGGTTTGACGTTGCTCGATTACTTCCGAATAATGCACCACCGCCCAGCGTTGAATAAATTGAAGTGCTTAGAATATTATTGTCGTTGACGGCTCTGTTTTGGCGATTATTTATATCCGAATCCTGTCTTCTTCGTCGTTTTCATTCGTCGCCCATGGATACAGTTTCCGCGGACGACAGGACAAAAACAGACGCAGAAAATTAATTAGATCGAGATGCGAAAACAATTTAACGGATCGCAGAATACGCGTGCGCTTTATAATGTCTGCAAGCGAAGTTGTTTTGAATCAGAGGAGGAATAGGAGCGACGCCTAGAGGGCGTTGTGTGTCTTCATGAGCTCTTTATATAGGCCTGATTAGGCCTATTTATGGTTTCAGGGTTGTCTGTCTTATCTTATGTTGTCAGCATCGAATCATAAGCAGCAGCACTAGAATTAAGCTGAGTCATCACTTAAGCATCGTTGTCACATATGCATCGTCATCATATCGCGTGAACTCATCAACCGTCGTCGTTATCATCATAATCATCGCTAATTAATGATTGAAGTCATTACCGCCATTTTGGTTGTCTTGTGAGTGCTCTTGTAATTCCCTACAACAGTGTGTTACACACGATATGAGACCATCTCAAAGTTACGTGAATTTTAAGTCTTCTAACTCCGGAAACTTTTATAATCTCAGTCGCTCATAGGCCTATAGCCTACCTTCTATAATAGTTTGAAGCCCTGTAACTTATGCCTAAGTTCATATAATTCTATTTCAGCATTCACGTTCATGTCATCTAACACGTAGGCACAAGAGGAGGCAAAATATATATTGCTCTCCTTTTGCCTCAATGTGGCTGCTACGCCAGTTGTACTGTGGCCTTGACTTTCGGACGTGTGCTGCCACAGGCTTGAACAAATACACAATAAGTCCACGAGGATTTTCAGAAGTCCCACAAAGGTGCTACATAATCGGAAACACCTCTCGGCAATAGACATAGGCCTTATCCACTATCCTTCATCCGCTATACGACTAATGCGCTTCTCCGCCCACTCGGTATAGGCTACTTCGCATTCCTGGCGCTTCCGTATGACATGTCTGCAATTCTCAACGTCTGCAATTCTCAACTATCGTTGAAGCCGATAATATAATTATAGTTGGAATTGGACTCTCGCTCTAGAACTAGGCCTATAAGTGGCAACACGCAGATTCATTCTACAGCGCATCATTGCAACTCGTTCTGCTGTTCATGCTTCTCTTGCGGCTGTCACTCAAGACGAGTGATGTGGCGTCATTAGCTCCTGTTATGTCCATTTACGTCAGAGAGAACTTTCCAAAATCGCACACGGACGATAGTTATATATATATATATATATATACTGTCTCAGTGGATACTATTACAGCGTTTAAGGTTAAGCTAGGAAAATTGGGCTATTATAGTAGTCCTGGTTGAAATTTTGAGACTTTTAGATCTACAGAGTATTCTGAACAACTTAAAACTCTTGTTCGGCCTATGCTATGTTATGGCACTAGGCCTATATATGGTAGAATCTAGAATCTTCCGTAGGCTAGGATATTGGCTTCCGGCAGCCTGACCATCTTGAATGTTTACTTTTTTTTTATCTCCCTAACCATGGTTTTGTTGTTTCCAACTTTTTGTGCAGTTCAATTAACAGTATTCACTTCCGATACTAATTCTTCAGATGAAGGTTAAAGCCTAGCGACATGTGCTAAACCTAACAATTTCTGCTTAAGTCTACATTGGGATTATCGACACTAATGGTAGGCCTATTGTCATTCTGATTCCGAAGTTAAACGCATGCTACATAAATTACGTGTGCATGAAATAAGAAAACTAAAGATTTTTTTCGATGGTAGACTATTGAAATTTTCAAATCCAGTTATGTCAAAGCTGTATAGGAGTTCCTTATGTTTAGGTCCGCTCTATTTGCCCATGCTTCATACCTACAATCTCATAAGAAACGCGTTTGTCTCGTGATGTATACGTTTATTTATTTATTTATTTACGCATTTCTATACCGCCCCTTCAAGTCCACTACTACTCAGAGGCGGTCCCGACTACAGCCCGAGGGAGTGTCGGAGTTTTCACGCTGAAGCGCCACGATCAACTGTAGGTGAAGGACTTGCTCAAGGTCCCTACGCGGTGGCTCGGGTCTGAATCGAACCCGCGACCATTCGGAAGCAAGGCATCGACTATCCCATTGCTCCACACACGCCCTTTGTCTCTAGTCAGAGATGTTAAATCTTTGAGTGTCGGCAGGCATCGGGTTCGTACTCGGTACTGTGCAAACACACGGCCGACGCGATCCCAATGTAGCTAACTGGGCTAGTAGCCTACATAGTAGGCCTCTCGTGTGATGACTGATGACTATGCGCAGTTCGAAGCTGCCCGCTAGGCCTATTATACGCGATTTGTTCAGCGTATAGGACACCTTTTTATTATAGATGCAACAGTGATGAGAAAGTTTTCTAAAGTATTTTGAAAATACTATTTTGAAAATAGTTTTGAAAATAGTTTTTTGAAAATAGTTTTTGAAGATGCTTATCATAAATCAACATTAAATCTTTACACTTTTATTGCAATTCAGTAGTGTGTACATTTACACTGCATTAACATTTTTATTGCAATTCAGTAGTGTGTAGCCTACATTTACACTGCATTAAACTAAATCTTAACCATGACTATGAACACAAATAGAAGCGAGTAGAGCCTAGAGGTGGTCTTAAATCGAGGTTATTGGCAGGTTTCTGGGTTTTATTTTCACTTCTAAAAGGAACTTTAGTGAATTATTGTTTTAAAAAGTATTTTGGGAAAGTATTTTGGAAAACCATTTTGAATTCTCTAAAATAGTTTTTACAATTATTTTGAAAATACTTTTACAAAATAGTTTTCAAAACTATTTTGAAAATAGAAACCAAAATATATTTTATATTTTGAAAATAGAAAACTATTTTCAAAATACTATAGTGCCCATCACTGAGAAGCAATATAATTATAGAAAACTCGCTGTTTATAACTTTTCCAGGAAAAGATTTAATTTTAAGCGTGCATAGGCTTATAGTCCTTCATTTCAGATTGTCACAATGTTCGTTGCTTAATTCACAAGGAGCAGCCTACGCTTATAAAATATAGGCCTACATGTAGGCCGACTCGTATTTTTGCGTTTTACAATCCTATATAGCCTATTCCATCGACAACGAATCCGGAAAGCACAGATTTTAAAATTTCTCTAACTTGTTCCTTTTCGCAGTTCCTAAGCCAGCTAGTGAACAATGTCGGGAAATTCGCATTGACTGATGCAGGTGTCGCATTGCTACTGCACCATTTAACCCTTTGCCTATAAACGGACTAATGTTGAACCCAACTCGATCTTCTGATATAACGAAATCAGATCGCTTGTCTTGGAACTGTTTATTTCTGTTGGGAAGAAGGAGCAGACGAAACGAGAACGGAGCTTCTGCGCATGACTCATCCCATGCACTGCATGGCCAACTACCATTTGATAGAAAATTTGGCTTATTGAGCGCTACGATATTTCATCCCTGATGTGCATCGGTTTCAAATTCTCACCTGAGCATGAACGATGGTAAGCTATAAATAGAAAAGCTCAAACTGAAGTATGTAATCCTACATGCATGTGCATTGTACACTGTATAACTGAACGCATGCAGTCTTCACCGAGATATATATATATAAAAACGGGATATATATATATATACGATCAGTTGGAACACAAAAAGACAGGTAGCTGTGGAATGATCGAAAAATTTGCCCTTTAAAACGGTAATTTGACTTCTGCAGGGCTGTCTCATCGCGTGGAGTCATGCACTCTCTGCATATCACGCAGAGCTATTTTATCCAATGAGCCTAGGCCTAGTAGGCACTGTGCTATAGGGCCTATGAACTTTACTGCAGGGGCCAATACGAAAGTCAAAAATGAGATCTAAGAAATAAATGTCGTTCTTGTCCCATCATTGTTGACCTCAGATACAACCAGAAATATTGCAATAGTCCATTGAATAATCAATTTAAAAAAGTAAATCAAAACGGGGCATTCATGATTCTTGATTAAACATGAGTAGGCACATGCACATAAGTGATATAAATTAAATGTGAATGTGCTTAGTTCTAATGCAAAGTTTGCAGTTTGGGCCTGCGAATCTAAAAGTATACAGGGCCTAAGTCGACTTTAAAACGGTCCTGATATCACGGGCCCAATGGACCAGCGAAATGACTGACCTGGTGTCGTGACGGAATAGTAAACTCTACTCACAATAATTATGTAGTTCTTTTATTCGACAGCACCTCATCTAATTAATTAATTACTTCCGGTTCAACCGATGCTCAGTCTTGGCTGGACAAGCTTCTCCGGAAGCCTATATAAGACTGAATTCCTTCTCTTAAGCACAAGTAATAAGCACACACTCTCTGTAGCGAGCTTCATCCCTCTATACTTGCTCTTATTCGTTCCTTTCTGGTCTTCTTTCTCAAAACCAGTCAGGCTCTCTGGGCCCTGCACTTTGGGACCTACCAGACGTGCCATATAAAACTATGCTTTGATGCAATACGGAATATAGATGCAAGGCGGCGACTCTCCCACTTGCGCCACCACGCAATGCATGTGCAAATCATTATGGTGGTCACCTAATTCCAGTGGAAATGCTAACAGGTGATCAACCGGTCTTTACGTTTCTCTTATACACAGATGAAGGTCGGGGCTAATAATTTATAATGTCATTAGAATAGACCAGCCCATGCAAGCACGCGAACCGTAAAGCGTGTAATGTCAGCGAAGTGATTTACAATTAGTTGTTTAGACCTATGTCCTCTACTGTCATGATTCATGCAGCAGTTACTTTATGAAAATAACTTTCAAAGAACTACAGACGACAGCAGAAGATGAATAGGCCGCCTAAATTAAAATAAAAATTATTTATATTATGCAATAGTCGGCCTAATATTATTGATTTGATATTTGCGTTATTTGCGCAGTGTTACATCTAATATAAAGGGCTAAGGTCGGACGGAGGAGAACAATGATGATGATGATGACATCTAATATGATTCTTACAGCCGTGTGATCGAACTTTCAATTCTTTAAAGTGGGAAGTAGGATATGAAGCGCAATAGCGCATGACATAATATTACTTTATGACTAATGAGGAATACGAAGAATGAATTATTGCAGTATCGCATTATAATGTTGGTTCGAGATGAAGAGAGACAATGACGAATTCGTGACAGCACAGACCTTTTAATGACATTCATGGCTACAGTTTCTCTGATACCACCTGTTCACGTCTTTTTGCATGTAAGTTGCTGGTCCAGTTCTACGATCAATTTGTCATCAGTCTGCAATTTATAGCTGGAGGTAGTCCACGCCGAGATTGATTTATTTAAAAAATTTCCACGGAAACCATGGCTAGATATTAGTAAATTTCTACGAAATCTGTCGTTCATGTTGGTGTCAGACAGTAATAGTGATCTCAAGTACTGACCATGACCACTGTGACCAGGGCTAGATTTGTATGGTGATATAAAGCGTTCGGGTGGTTTTAATTAAACCTAGTATCAGCTGGCGAGCGCTAGATTTATCGGAAGATTTTAGCATATATACCAAACGGGAAGAGTTTCGGCCAAATAAAATTCTACAGTTTGCTTAACGATATGCCCTCTAGTTAATTCATCTACTTATAACGGGAAATTTCACCTAAATATTTAAAACAGAACTAAAGTTACAGTACCTTTAGCGAGTCCATACACTGGTTTTTGATGATTCAAAAGCGTGTAAACAGTTTTTTGGCTCCTATTTCCGCCAAAGATAGGAATTTTTAATCAAATATTTATAGGCTCGAAGATAAATCGTTCACATAACCTGGAAATTTCATCAAAATATTTAAAACAAAGTTAAAGTGGGGTTATAGCACTTTAAGTGAGTTTCTTTACGGTTCAAAACATGTAGGCCTATGTACAACGCAACAAAAACCCATTTTATTAAGTAACATCTCAAGTAATTGAAATGAAACAAACATTGATTAATATTGTCTCTTCTAAAATAGCAATCATATGAGATGCGACGTAATATAAAATCTGTTCTTGTTGCGTTTCTATCCTACTTGTTTTCAACCATAAAAAAGTCACTTAAAATGACAATAAACTTTTGTTCTATTTAATTTTTTTTATGAAGTTTGGATCTGACGCGTAAATATGCATTACCTTTAAGCCTGCAACATTTGATTAAGTAATATCTACATTTTGAAAAAATATTAGCAACAATTGTTTGCATGTATTTGAACCTCAAAAACAGTAGGTGGATTCGCTGAAAGTGTTGTAACTCTTGGTCTATTTGAAATATTTTTGTGAAATTTTTCTATTGCTGCGGTATGAATTACCTTTAAGACGCATAGCTACTGTAAAATGTGATTATAAAAATTCTAAATTGTGCCCAAATAATGGCAGGGAAACTGATCTTCCTCTTTTGGCCCACACTGTATACATTGTCAAGGCCACATATTATGACGGGAATGAGACCTTGTGGCTGATTACTCAACGAGAAGGAATCTATAACGTATTACAGTTTCACTCTAATTGACAACAACGCTTACGAACTTCACGACGAGTATATAGCATCAGTTCATGATGATCATTTAGGTCTAATATACTCAAATTTGTCTTGCTTTTAGCATCACAAAAGCATCTTAAATTCTACAATAACATCCTCTCTATTACTCTGTCCCAGATCTGTAGAAATCCCTATCAACTCCATTGTTATAGAAACGGATAGCTTACAGTATACAGATAGTATGGGCTAGGCTAAACACCATTTATTTAGCGACTGACGGATTTAAAGCTCAACTATAGCTCTATATTACCCGCATTTATAGCCTACCGAACGGGGACGGTGCATATAGGTTGCTGCTGTATAATGCATTCGAATAATTATATTCCCAGTTGAGAAGAGTCGTAGATGTCTGTTGCTGACGACGGTCACCAGATAACCAATCAACGCAACAGAGTGTCAAGGTGACCGAGACTGACAATGACAGACAGCGTCTCTTTAAATCCACATATTAAATATTGCATTCATCCGCAGAGAGCGTGTTGGTACGTCAAACTGATTGGTCTTCTTGTTACTGATGAACAACCGCGACCTTCCGACAATAGCCATAGAAACAGATCGATAAAAAGAACAGAGAAAGACACAGACAGACAAACGGAAGGACATTGGCAATGACGAAAGAGTGATAATAGGCCTCGCCTGCTGTCAACAATCATCAAGTGTCGTCTTCTAACAACCTGATTTGTCTATAAGTAGCTATATGTCCTACAATAGAATGCCACATTGCTATACAGGTCTCTATAAGAAGTTAGAACTAGTAGGTTCCAGCGAAAATATGGCTCGACCAGCGGAACCTTTCTTGAATGATATGCTCTTTCGTCAAACAGTAACAATTAGTGAATTTCATCAAAATGCGTAATGTACCAATTGAATGCAACGCACGTGCGATGCGACGATATACATCCGTTGAATATTTCCAGGCGAAATTAGATAGGCGGACGGACGACCAGACAATAGAGGAGAGCCTCTCTAAATGCCACTTAACATAATTCCAACATGGAAGATTGCTGTCGTATAGTTGTATCTTTTACATGCAAGATACTTTAAAGACAGGATGTATAATACTATAGCGCTTATCCATGAAATGTTTGCTGGAGACCATGCAGTGGAGTCCATGCAGTGACCTCCAGCGGAAGATATTTCCTTTTACCTTGAATGACTTTAGATTGATGCTGATTAATCGCAATCGTAATCGTAATCGTAAACTCGACACTTCCAAAGCGCTTTGTAAAGCTAAGCGTTGGGCACCAGCTAATTCACGAGCGCTGCGTTAGCGATGGCTACGATCAACAACTCGTTGGCTTAATAATTCTAATATTATTATCCTTCGTCTCAGAATCTCCTCATAATAATAAATAATATTATGCAGCAATATAAATATTTCGTCTATGTTCGCATCAGTTCAGTTGAAGACAGGGCTGCAGCTTGATCCACATCTGTTTCAAATCATTTTATGCACGGAGTATAGTATATATTTTATGTATAATGTACATACATGATAATTACGTCACCACGATTTAAATCAATTCTACTCGGCAGAAAGTACAAGTTAGGATGGATATGCTCTAAGTGCTGTATATAAAGAACTCACATCACAGAAGGAGCAAAGAAAGCAATAAGCTTTGAAAAGACAAACGAAGTCAAATAGGAACCGATCGAACCTGGTATCCAAGGACAAGATATAACGTTACCATCGGCCTATATATATATATATATATATGAATATATATATGATATAATATATACAGAAATTGGCGATTTGTCTGCCTGGCACCGCTTCGACGGACAGTTATAACGCTAAGACGGTTCAAACAGCGTCTGTTATTGGCCAAACACTTCTCTGCGACCCAGATCTCTACCATCGTGGTACCAACCCCATGGAACTCGATGATGGATCAGAAAATACTGATGGATTAGCCAGAAATAGATCATCGATTAAAGCGTTATCCAAAATCCACCAATCGTCATGAACGTTATAGGCCCTATATAGTAGCATCGGCAGTGTACTGTAAGAAAAGCAAGCCCGAAATCATTGCTCTTGAAATTGGTACTGCACAGGTATGAGTATATGACACCCGAGATCATACCGTTACCAGCTGTGAGCACTTGGCTAAATGAATTAACCGCCGATGAACAGTTGGCGTCTGTTAAACCGATCCCTCTGTTGTGGTCGATGATTGAATTTCAATCTAGCGCAGCGTATTATGTCTTACTTTTCTGTCAACAGCTGATAAACCGTTAGGGTATTAGTGTCAGTGTAATGGAAACATCGATAGATAGGGTAAGTGCTTGAATACAGAAATATTTAGGCCTATATAATATATACGCTACCTTTATTTTTATATATCTGAGGAGATGGCACTTTAATTTACGCGTCTACATGGTGGGCCAAAAAAGGAACTCCTACGTTTTTTGCTAATATTTCGGCCAAAAACAAGAATTTTTAAAATCCAAAACGACGTCTCTAACAGTCAACACATCTATAGGCCTAGGCTTACATTTTAATGTCCGATACGATACAATGATTGGTCGATTATGCAAGCCCAGTCTTGCATTTCACCTTCGAATTTTGACTCAAATGCCGGTGCTCGAAAGAAACTGACCCATTAATATCAAGTGATTTAATAAGATATAACCTGTTTAGTAAATTGTTTAAGCTATATAGAATCCACAATTAAGAAACAACCTTGGGACTAACTACCCCAGTTAACTGCATTGGGAGAGCGCCGACCGTGTGTTTGCACGGACCGAGTTCGAACCCAATGCCTGCCGACACTCAGAGATTTAACATCTCGGGCTAGCACAAAGGGCGTGTGTGGAGCGGTGGGATAGTCGTCGCCTTGCGTCTATAGGTCGCAGGTTCGATTCAGACCCGAACCGCCTCTGAGTAGTACTAGCCTTGAAAGGGCGGTATAGAAATGCGTATAATAAATAAATAAGACAAGATTCTTGCGTTTTGGCAGCTTTTAATTTGTCCTTTACGATTGAAGACAGTCAGCGTTATTTAACTGGTAGGCCTAGGCTAAATTGTTCATTTTGACTAAGAGTTGTAGGCGTAGTACCAAATACTAATCCATAGTTAAAACCATACAAGACATGCGCAATTGCGCATGCGTGCTTATTCCGACTTACTTTAAATTAGGTTATCTTAGGCCTAGGTCTTCGTGCAAGTAATTGCCTTGCAAATTGTTTTTGTCTCAGACGCATAGCTACTATACGAGACTATATCACTGGCATAATATATTAGGCTGTCTCTTCCTTGCCAATTAAAAGTGATCCACGTTTCTTAAGCCTGACTAACGCGAATAGGGTTC
>JAQFXW010006025.1:0-10052 GCA_034693945.1 Dendrobaena attemsi | reverse complement strand
ACCGGGGCCACTAGGCCGCTATCCGGCGCAAACGCCGATATCGAGTCGACAGACCCCTGAACTTGCATCATAATGCAATAGTACTTTAACTTCTTTGCTTGTTCTTGAGTTGAAAATCAAATAACCCTATATTGTGTATTTTGACTGTATTAACCACTATAATTATTGTTGTCATATGTGAAACCATGCACTAGGCGCATTTACTTAATTGAGAAGGGTTTTGTGTTTTCATTGCTTCAATTGTGAATGTAATTCAGTGAACCGTAATGATGCGTATCATTAATTCAGTTTTATATGGACTTTTGCATCCCTTGCTAAGTATCTGTGTACGTTCATTTAGGTATCGACGGCACTTGTTGTTTCTTGAACCGTGTTGTCAGAATGCTCGATCGGCGTTAACCACTGACGCCTTGTTCATTGCATTTGTCGACTCTGCGAAACGGACGCTGAATTCCGATCCATTGAGACATCCAAATGTAGGCGAACGGATGAGACAACCGTATGAAACCGAAAATTATATCGGTTAATTCTACTAATGGACACATGATGGAGCCGAAAGTGCATCGTAGTTGAAGAATAAAATATTTCGTATTTTCGGGGTTTTTTTAATTTCTTGGTTTCATTTTTTTCCTTCTGGGAACAGACTTTTTCAAATGAAGCAGGAATATACTTGAACTCACAATTATCCATTTATAATTGTATATACAACTTCTTCCAGATAATAAACATGTAGGCCTATATATATAGGGCCTCCCGATTCTGACAGTCTGTAATTTGTGGTCAGAGGTTGAAGAAAACAAATTTCACTCAGAATAATATTTTTCTGGTTCAGTTTCTGAATGACCTGCACGTTACACCATCTGCTTGTATCATTTCTCTTTCCTTCCTGTGTTGAGTTTCAACCAGATTTGATTTTGTTGCAATTATTGAAATCATTACCTGAAACAAATTCATTATGTTACCTCATTGTCACATCTCATTCACACATTTGACAGGTTTGCTGTTACGACTACTGATACTTCAGTAGAAGAACAGGGCGAACGTCATTCTGTAGAAATTGAACGGTTTCAATTTTGTTCCTGATCCAATTATTATCTCCTTATTTATAAGCCTACAGATTTCACAGGTTAAGAGAAAAGTGTCTTCAGAAATGTATAGGCCTCCAATGAGTTTACAATTTCATCTCTGGTATGATTTACGATGATCTCTGTTCATGTTTCCCTGTAAGCTGTTATGCGTTTGCTGGCAGAATATCCGGGAATATTCTTACTTACTTCAATTCATAGCAGACTTACGCATCTATATTGAAAATGTTCAGTGGTGAAATGGCGCGTAATTATCATTACGCTGCTTAAATTGAAAATTCAACATTTCCGTGTCAATTGAGTTTATTGTTTTGTAACGGGAAAGGTGTTTTATTACGATAATGAACGTGGTATGTGAACGTTTCTTACTCAATTTACAATCGGTTCTGAAATGGCGTTCACATTCACTCCTATACCTAATGCTGTTCACTTCTTAACAGGTCCATTGAACAAAAGTACATGATTATAGTTATGTCTACACGGTGGTGGAAAGGGTTCCACGACAAATGGTTCACAGAGAAATGGTTCACGACAAATGGATCATGGACAAATGGTTCAGGACAAATGGTGCACGGTAAATGGTTCACGACCAAAGGCTCACGAAAAATGGTTCACAAGAAACTAGAGACTTGATTTATAATCATACAAAAAAGTCACAATATTAATAAATCGAAACTGGATAAAATATTGAAATGTACAATACTACCATGGGGTAATCCTGGAGTATAGCGTCGTAAATTGTACCGTCGACAAGAATTGTAATTGAGCTATGAAAATGTTACAATTAAACAGAAGCGGGATGAGAAACGAAGTTGGCGATCATTAAACTAGAAGTAGGATTAGGATGAAACCAATCGGTAGCGAAACCGAAGCGGGATGAACGATTATATTACACGCTAAAACGACGAAGGTTGCGCATTGCTGATGGAAATATAATTGATTATAAAATGAAAGCGGGATGGGAATGAATAAGTTGATATCAACATAAGAAGTGGGATGACGGAAGATCATGATGAAAATGTTGATTTTGAAATAAGAAGTCTGAATATAGTTTTGAAACAATATATATATATATAACGCCTCGTACCGAAACAACGGCAGAATTTACGACGCTATAAAATGTAAAAAACATTGAAATAGAAGATGGAAGGAAGGAATAACATATATATCATACACCAATAGAAGATGGATGATAAATTGAAATGTAAATAATATTTTTGAAAAGGTGGATGCGACATTAATATTTAAATAACATTTATTTGCAAACTGGAAGGAAAGAATAAAATAAAAATCATACTGCAATAGAAGATGGATGAAAGATTAAAATGTAAGAAAAAATTAAATGGAAGCTGGATGAGACATTAACATGTAAATAATAAATAAATGGAAGCTGGATGAGACATTTAAATGTAATTAACAATGAAATTTGAAGATGGATGAGACATTAAAAAGTAAATAAACACATTTCAATAGAATATGGAAGGAAAGACTAAAATATATATCATACTGCAATAGAAGATGGATGATAGATTAAAATGTAAATAATAATTAAGTTGGAAGTTGGATGCGGCATTAAAATTGAAATAACATTTCATTGAAAGCTGGAAGGAAAGAAAAAAATATATATATCATACTACAATAGAAGATGGATGAAAGAGTAAAACGTAAATACTAATAAAATGGAAGCTGGATGAGACATTAAAATGTAGATAATAAATAAATTGAAGCTGGATGAGACATTAAAATGTAGATAATAAATAAATTGAAGCTGGATGAGACATTGAAATGTTAATGAAAGGAAATGGAAGCTGGATGAGACTTTGAAATGTAAGAAAAAACATTTAAATATAAGATGGAAGGAAAGACTAAAATATATATCATACTGCAATACATGATGGATGATAGATTAAAATGTAAATAATAACTAAATGGAAGTTGGATGCGGCATTGAAATTAAAATAACATTTCATTGTATTTGTGAGGCACATCCCCAACAGGGACATGTTCTTTAGGAACACAAACACAGATTGCAATTGTTCATTACAGGAAGATATCACTTTAATATTGTTATGTCTTTCCGTTTCAGTTCGAAAAGCTTCCGAACGAAGTCCTCGTTCACATTCTGTTGCTCACGGTAATATTGGAGCTTGCCACCAAGAGGTTTGCCAAAATCAGCTGGACAAAGAAACCCAAAATATTTTGCAGAAATCTATCATCGGTTTGTTGTCAGTGGAATGGGGTAGTGAACACTGAATTCTTCATGAAGGCTCTGGACGTCCTCATTAACAATACCGGTGATTTACAGCATGCTAAATATGTTATTTATTGAAATTGAAGGTCAACTCCAAATTTCAGTAACTAATTTCCTCTGATATATTTGTAAAAACTTGTAATTGAATATATTTGTAGTAGTGTAGTAATAGTTACAGTGTGCAATGTCTTTATCCATTAATGACATAGAAATATCAGTGGCCGTTCCACACATACGCCTTGTACAATGTACATAAAGCGTTCGCCCTATATATTGGTTCAAATGGTGTTTAAAGGACACCGATATAGGCCCATGTTTTTGTGAAACGAGGAAGGCACTGCAGACGTCACGTTGGGAAAGTGATGAATGCAATTGTTTGTCCTTCGTCATACCCTCTTATAGAGGAATTTGTAATATGTAGAAACTTATGTGAAACTTTAGGAATGTCACAATAACATCTGCCACTGTTCATTCCATTGTCATACGATATACTGAAATGTAGTGTACCGGTTACGTTTCGACCATTCAGGTCATTAATTTCTTAAATTTTACAAAACGAAGTGTTTCAATATCTCTGGAATGGCCTTCCCCCAAGTCTCCGTATGAGGCTTTCTGAGAGTTTTTCCCTTTCTTCCCTTTAACTGCTGAAGTCATTTCTTTTCCCTCGGGACTGTCACGCTGGGAGCGCCTCTGAATTGCTCTGCTGAGAGACGCGCTATATATCCTGAGATAGATAGTTAGACAACTGTAAAGTGCGTCTGAAATAGGCTTCAAACAGTCATTAAGTAATTAGTATGCTAATAAAAATTTTCAAGTAAATTTGTCAGCAGGGTGTAATCTAGTTCAGGTGGTTGATGACGAAAGCTTGGAGGATAACTGTTTATGATTGTAACTTTATATATTTGAAGGAAAATAAATTTTGTTTCAGAAAAGGACTTTTCTGTGGCTGCGACCTGTCTAACCGAGCACGGTATAGAATAATCACTGATCTTTCATGAAGGTAACGCATGAAGCTCTTATAGTGAATGCAATGGCATTCAATTTGCATGACTGCTTATGACGAAGTTAGTGGTATAGTTCTTTACGCAATCTCAAGTATGATTTTCTTCGTTTCGTTACATTTGCACAGATGAACGTTTCGTACGTTTCAAAGTCACTTCCAGGAATCTTCTGTGCGAAGCCGCCTATGTCACTAGTGTCGCCACATTAGACAACGAAGTTTTCGTGCTATCTGATGGACTGTACACGCGGACAGAAGTTTATGTCTACCAACGAAATGTCTTTGGAATTGCCAGTCAAGTACTACCTCTACCACTGCGAAACAGCGTCACCATCCTTGCATCGAATTTACTGAAGTGTGTTTACGTTATGAATAAATGTAAAGGCAATCGGATTTGGATTGGTCGATTTAGAAGACCAGTTGCTAATAGTAAATGGAAGTTGTCTGATTTCTTGACTAACTTTCACTTACAAGATAGCAATGCGGGGATCACTGACACTGGTGAACTGGTTCTGTGTGGTACAGTGGAGCAGGGTAAATCTATCCTGTTCTTATTCGACTGCAATGGTATAATGAAGCATGAAATTAACTTGGGACCAGACTTGGCTAACGTCAGCCAAATTGTTCCTGCACCTAATGGAAATTTTATTGTCCTCTGCCATGTCGATCAGAAAACCATGTTAGCTGAAGTCAGTATGACTGGCGACACGTTGAAAGCAAAGGTGTGTCCATGTACAACAACTGCAAATTTATGCAAGGTGGACAGTGACGGCACATTGGCTATGTCCGTTTCTGGCCTGGAAACGTCTTTCCTACTTATTGACTCAGACCTAGAGTTATTGAACGTCACAATGCCAGAAGATACCAACTATGACATTTCTTCGGCATTGGCCATGTGTTTCGATAACACCAACAATGAATTGTTACTTCTACAAAGACAGTCAAGATTTGAATTAATTGGTCTAGCATTTAGTTGAATGATCGAAATTCAGAATACCCAGAACTCTTCTTTCCAAAGTTGCAAGAGAACAACACAAAGTTAATTAATTACGGAAAGTACCGAATTTTTAATTTCACAATTGATACACTACAATTACATATTCAATGACGTCATTAACAAATTTTGTATAACTGAAAGAATTGCAACTACGACGTCATTTTGAAACGGCAATTGATTGAATACAATCACAAGTACAAATGTTACTTACTTTTATTTATTGCGTAAAAGAAACTTCGAATAACAGAATCATTTAAGTCATTTATTTGAAACAGAACAATTTCACCTTCTTTATTGAACGATAGTCCCTACAGAATTACCGTTACAAGGCTTACTGATAGATAGGGCTACAACATTAATTGATGCAATGATGATTGCTTTATGATTAATAATTTCTTGAAAAAACTACGTTGGAGTGAAATATAATATTATGATTCCATAAATGTAGTTAGTTTCACATCGTCGTTGAATTAGTGCATGTTTCTATAAGCCACATTTGTATATTGATAAACAAAACAGGATAACAAAAATTATGGAGAAAGAGAGGAGGGGTGTTCGAATATTACAAATGTTGCATAATCAGAATTGTCCCATCAGACCGCAGCATTGATGACGTCAATGCACCACGAAATCCAAGTTTCAGTAGTGAAGTGCTTAGGCATACTTCATAACCAACATGAAGTCTCAATTGACAGTGCTATCAGCCTTAAATGTTTCACTTTTAAACTCGTTGCTAGTTTTCCAGTATTTGTAAGTTCCTTTATTTCCACCTACAATATACGCAATGGCGGTTTTAGTATGACATACTGCATGCTAATTCCTCAGTACTGCACATGAAAGAAATTGCTGTGCTACAGCAGTATTGAAACTAGTCATTAATAATCAACGACACACTATATCACAATAACGAAGCTATTTCCAGTGTGTGTGCAACATATATAATTAGATGTAATGAAAACCACATCTCTATGAACCCATTGTTTAGTACGTAACCGGAATGCATTTCTACTACGAAGTCATCTTCACAGTAATTCCTTTCTTTGAATCAGTAGCGTAATCCAAAGCAGTTCCTCATTAATTTTTTCAGTGTGACATGTTTTAACACCGGATGTTCGTCAATGTTAGGTTCTTCCTGTTAGAACTTCTTACATTAATATGAGCAGACACACAAGTCCGCACTGTGAAATGAAGGAATAAAATGCAACAGTTACATGAATTAATGTTCCTTTAGTTACTTGTGAATAAATGAAACATTACCATTTAAGTGATCACGACGTATGTAAGTGACCTACTTGAATGTAACTACTTTCAAAGTCTTACAACACGGTCCCATCCATTCAATGTCTTCCAATTTTCTGACATCACTTTTCGATAAACCACAACATCGTGTATGGTACCAATGAAGACATCGGTCACATTGTATCATTTGTTCGTTTGATGGTTTGTGGCAAAAGCAATGAACTTTGTGAACAGTGTACAACTTCGCCGATTTTTCCTTACGTACTGGCACCGAGCTGAATGTACGCGGTTCATCGGATAACAGAGAAGCAAAGCAATTAACAGGAAGCAATTTCTCATCATACAAACGGGCGCTCGGATCTTCCAGTCGACAACACAATCGGGTCTTCGGTGTTTGTTCATTGAACGGCTGAACGTGGAAAGTGATTTGGTCTGTGGAGCTGTCTGCCCTTAGGAGAGAAGAAACCTGTATAATAGTCGCTTCAGAGACGACGGTGCTAATACTGTCATAAATGTAAACATCATGAGGAGTCTTGCCAAATACATTACTTGCACAAATCCAGTGGTCACTCAGATGTATAACTTGAACGAATCGTCGTGAACCAACACTTGCCAATTGAGGAACAGAATTTGCTCTCCAGCATTCGCCAAGAACAGTCTCCTGAAGTCCCGCAATGCTATCACCGTACTGTCTCTTCAAAAGCTTCATAAAGTCATCAACTTGATCGGATGACAGTTCCAACACTTTTTTCTTCTTCTTTTTCCGTATCTGCTTACGTTTTGCGTTTTTGGTCTGTCTTGATGTAATAGTTTCAGCTACAGAAAACAAGGAAACTATAACATTTGCAACGTCTCAAATTAACACATGGAATGGTTCAGTATGATAACTTAACCAATGTCTTAACAATTACTTACATTAACTGAGAGAAGTATAATTTCGTTGAGAAGTGCAAGTGATCGACAATTATAACGTCAGGTGTAAACGAGTTATCTATTAACTATGCTCCTTTGTTACCGCTAATTTTATTATTTACCTACTTTCATGCACTCCCATTGACAAAAATGATCCAATTGATCTGGAAATGAACTGTCATTAAACGTATTACAAATAAACTCGGCCGCAACAATAAATGGCTGCAGTAACAATTTCATTGTAACAATATCACCATTTTCCATGGGTGTGTTGTTAAATGACACCGTATTACTTACATGCAAATAATGAAGTTTATAGCTCATAATCACGCCACTGAAGCAAAAACTCACCTGTTTCGCATTGTGCCGTCTGTGATGAAGGCGTACGTCCGTTTAATTCAGTTTCCTGAGTCAAAACGTCAATGCCTATGCTCATGTTTTCCAAATTGTTTGAGTCAACGCCTTCTGTTTGTGGTATTTGGTTGCTTGGTGTTTCAGCCATTGAAGTGACAGTTTTCGGGATTTCATTAGTCAAAGTATCATTCGTATTGAAATCACGCTCAGCATTTACATCTGTGAATAAATTACATGCACTACACTACATTTTAGGTTGCACGACGTTCTTCATTTTCAGATTGTCTCACGGTCAGTGACCTCAAAACTATTACTTCAATATTGTATCGTATACCTTGTAAGTTACATGACGTGTGTTCAAATTTGGTGAAACATTGTCAAACCCTGATATAACGTCATTAACATCTTTAAGAAATTAGCATAGAAACTGAAAACTGTCGTTACCATGCATATTAATATTCACTTTTACAAGTTACTTACCGTGATCACAGGTATTACTGATATCATGAATTGCATTTCAGAAAATTACGTCTGATATTTATAAAGTAGTTTAACTTTGCTCTTGTGGTCTTGGAGAATTTTTTTAATTACTACAGTATGAATTATTATAGGCCTATACTGTCCACATGAGTTACAGTTCGAAATTCTTGAGAAAGTACGGTGAAATTTATTGTCATACTCACCTTGGACATTACATTGCTTTTTGAGACTTATGCCAAGGTGGCCTTTTCTTTTCCAAAAAGTGTATAAGTTTTTCCTGTTGCGGTCATTATTTCCAATTCTCAGTAAGTGACAGCATTGTCCATATGGGCCTACGTGTGATCGATCATTCCGATTTCCTGAATGTATTACCGATTTCAGAACGTCCTTCGCCGCCTGTTCGGCATTGACGCCGTCCGGACATTTCAAATTGGTTTTACGAGGCATTTCGAGGCCTGTCAGAAGAATGTTTTTTCTATCGTTGAACGACAGACACAATTTAACATGAATTATAACGCTGAAATGGAAGCTTGATGAAAGACTGAATTCTACTTAAGATTTAAATGGAAGGTGGATGAAAGAAATGAAATGCAAATAACTCGGAAATAGAAGTTTAATTTATAACCATCCTGCGTCAACCCAGAGTTTCTGTCAGCGTTTTCCGGAGGAAAATCAGCCGTGATGTACCAAGTAAAATTTCTTTAAAAAATATTGTTCTCGCTTCAGCCGTGACAGTCAACAACAACGATTTCTGATGGAAATTGTTCACTCCTACCTGCGCGGTAAAATTTTAGCGCCAATTACAATACAAGACCATCGATTCCAAGACCTATACAAATACATACGCCAAAACCAACGACCTCTAGCGACGTCTTTAGTCGTCAATAGAATTATACAGTCCAGCTTATATTTCATCTTATATTGAAACTTTATTTAAGCACATACATTACTTTTCTTCCACAAATCATTTCACTGTCGACTTTCATCCCGTATGTATGTTATCACGTATATATTATCAAAAAAATTTGCATCCCACTTCCATTTCAATTCCCGTTTTAATTTAAACAGTTATTAGTTCATACCAAATACCTGGTTCATACCACCTCCATTTCACTATAAATTTCTAAGTAGTAGGCCTACAATAGTTTCGATGAAACTCGAAAGTGAAACATATTAAATTGTTTCAAATAATAATAACTGATATGTGGTATTATGTTTAAACATTGGATAGGCTATTATAAGATTGTCTTTCGCAAATTAGGCGTCTTCTTCTCGTATATTGGCCTACCGGTAGGCCTATATGCCTACGTATTATTATCCCGGTTTGCTTCGCCATTAGACACGGTTCCACGAGCAATGGAAAAATGGTTCACGACAGATGGCCTACGGGTAAAGGTTAAGCTAGCGAGTGACGATCATGGTCGCCAATTTTCAGTTTGTATGCACAAACACAACAGTAAAACTTTCATAAGAAGTTTAGTTTGTACGGAAAAACAAAGCAGTAACACTTTCCTGTAAAATTCAGTTTGTATGCAAAAACGAAACAGTAACACAACTCGGCCTGAAATATAACTTAACAAGTGTTTACCAGGGGTGGAAAAAAACCGCCGCTGTCGACTCGATATCGGCGTTTGCGCCGGATAGCGGCCTAGTGGCACCGGTAGGCCTATGGGTGTGGTACATTCCTGTGAAGTTTGGTACATCTGGGATGTAAGGATTTTTTATTGTGCAATT
>JAQFXW010006024.1:0-10053 GCA_034693945.1 Dendrobaena attemsi | reverse complement strand
ATGTTTCATTAAAACACTCCGCTTAATCTATTTATTAGTTTATGGGGGGGGGAATGTTCTCAGCCAAACTATAGTGTGATACCGTGACAGATTTGGCCTCTGAGTAGTAGGAGACTTGAAGGGGCGGTATAGAAATTCAATTCAATTCAATTTGTTTATTGCTTCCAGGCAAAAGTAAATGTGACATCGAACAATTATGCAGTTATGTGTACAGATATTTTGTTTTAACATGAGATTTAGAAATGTTTGAATAAAGAAATATAAATAAATAAATAAAATACTGAGTTGAGGCGTCGCTAAGAAATAACTGCGTATACACCGTGAACGGAAAAAAACGAACCTCTCTTATTACAACGAAAACTTACGTAATAATTCGTATATTTTAATTAAACTTGGAGACATTTCAGTTTGAAGATTGTGAATCAGATAACTGTAATTTTTGTTAGTTATAGTGTGTGTTTGAAATGTCTTCAGACCTCAACGCACGCACAAAGACGCACTCGCCACAGACTATTTACGGAATCGATAACAGCTTGATCAAATTCGTCCCATGCTAGTACACCTATATTTGGCCTCTATGTTCTCCGACAATGCACCTTTGTCTTGTGAACTGTTCTAGCATCATTTCCCAGATTTTCGGTCTGCGGGAATGAGGTCTGGTAAAACATGGGCTATATTTGGGAGGCCACAGTGAAGTAGGTAATGTAGAGGTTCGCTTTTTTCCGTTAACAGTGTATAGGCCTATATTGATATAATTATATCAATGCTAATAAATTAATATCATGCTGGCAATTTTCATGGGTAAAACATGGGTTTTTACGACTCAAGACTCAGCTTGGTTTTTTCCCGAAATACCTTGTAAGTTGTAGACAGGATTGTTCGATCTCACTCAACCTCCCGCCGTCCACTTCGTTCCTCCATCTGTTGGCTCCACGACCTTGACAGACTCTCAATCTATTGGACCCTGTGTCTGGAATGCACACCTTTTCTACTGCTCGCTCTGAAATTATTCCTTCTCGCAGTCTATCTTTCACCCTCTCTTTTCGCAATGCCTTGCGCACTGGAGTCGCTTCTGAATTTTTGAACTTATTAGACACTCTACTTTAGGCGCTGTATAAATGTTTAGACACGATATGATATGATAAACCGTGATATACAGGGTGGGCCGAAAAAAGTGAGAATACTACGGTTTCTTCTTCATGTTTCGGCCAAAAGTTAGAATGTTCCAATCAAATTCTAAAGACTGAAAGGCAATTCATATTCACATAGAAGTCCCAATTTTCACCAAACTATCTCACACAGAACAAAAGTTATTCAAATTTTAGTGACGTCACCCACTGTTTTTTGATGCTTAAATAACGTTTAACAATTTTTTGCTAATATTTCGGCAAAACTTAAAAATACTTTTATGAAATTGCGCAGGTCTAAAGGTAACTCATAGCCTATTTAGATATAACCTCCAAATTCTATCAAAATATTTCAAAGTCAACGAAAGTTGCAAAACTTTTAGTGAGCCCACCTACTGTACTCTGAAGATTAAAAAACGCGTAATCCATCAGGCGTCATAATAATAGGGCTGCAACTTTTGATGATTTTGAAATATTTTGATAAAATTTTGGTGGTTATATCTAGGTATGAGTTACTTTTAAGGTTGTGAAATTTCATTAACATATTTGTACGTTTTGACGAAATATTAGTAAAATAACTGTTAAACGTTATTGAAGCACCAAAAACAGTGGGTGACGTCACTAAACGCTTAATAACTTTTGCTCTGTGTGAGATATTTTGGTGAAATTTTGAACTTTTACGTAAATATGAATTGCCTTTCAGTCTGTAAAAGTTTATTTGAAAATTCTTACTTTTGACCGAAATTTTATTAAGAAGCAACCACAGTGTTCTCACTTTTTTGGCCCACCCTGTATAAGAGGTGTTGTGATAAACGCTGCAGTTCGAAGGAGGAAAAGAATTATTTATCATTGATATTGAACAGCCTAAACAAGTTCATTATGTGTATATAGTCTTCGTTGGATGCATGCACAGTCGCGTGCGTAGGTTTATAGTGGAAGTCAATGGAAGAAAGGTTAAAATTAATGTCATAGACTCTAGTAGGCCAATTTGTGTAGTTTTTTAAACCAGAATTCGACCAAGTGGCCGCGTGTCAAACACGACAAAGCTCTGAAAGCCTACCACAGGCATAGATTGTATTGTAGCCTATACTTATAATCGACTCGTCCTTCTGCAAGCGTGGCCCTGTCCGGCTGGGTGTCTCGTTCTCTTCTCCTTCACAACTGGACACGTTTTTGCACAGACAATAGCGCCAGTTAATGGCCTACTGTTACAGGCCTATAAGGTTATTGTTGACTAGATATCTAGATAAGAAAAGTGTATAGGTGACGTTGATGAACGAAGGGAGATGCGTGTGTTGTGCTCAAGATATATATATGGGACGACTCGAGTGACACTTGAAATCTGTTGGAGGTAATCAGCACTCGTGGTCCTTGACGCAGAGTAGGGTGACCCACTCATGATTGCTGCAAGATGAGGCAATCGTAAGCGTATATTGCAAATCTAAATTCTGGAGTTCCTCTCGAATGCAAAGAGCAGGGCACAAGCTTATTCATGAGCGCAGGTTTGACCCAGTAACCTCTATGGCGCGATAATGTGTCGCTATTTCACGAAAGCTTGTATACACGACTACGGTACCAAAGTGTCTAACCTACATGTATGTCAGCGTTCGTGAAGAAATTGGTGCCCTCTTCTCTTAGTAGCGCTTCAGAAATCTGGATTTTGAAATCTGGAGTTGACGATAGCGATTATTTTTCATAACTCTTCAATAGAATAATCAATTGAAACTAAGATTAGAGTCTGACACAATGACCAGTGATTCCGTTAACGCCTGAATTCACGAAGTCACATAAAACAATCTGGATTTCCAGGAAAATTTAAATGAATCATGATATCCACATACACATCCATTTCTTTATAGTGTCATTAGAGCGTAATGATAACAGTAACCGTTAAAATGAAGAACTTCTGATAAAGGCCTAGGCTAGACGAATGAGGCGAGATCTTCGTATTTTAGTTAGGGCCTACCTACACCATAATGAATAAGCCTATTATCAGAAGTATCGAGGATAACACGTTGCCAGTAGATTCTATTTGTTGCCCCTAAGTTTAAAAAAATGTTTCAATTGGGCCTACAAAAACGTTTTCTTTATCTTGATTCAATTTCACAAACTGAAGCTCGAGCGCTTATAGACTATTTGATGAATGTTGACATTTACATGTAAACAAACACGGTTATACATGTACGTGTAATCGCAACTCGTAATCTGCACTCTGCAAGTTTCTACAGTGCAGCTCTAACGGTCAACACATGATGGCGCCACATAGTCTAGGAGAGACTTCAAATTAAGTTTTCTGGCTTCGAGAGAGTCATCTCTATTTATTTTATTATTGCTATTTTATTAACATATTTCTATACCGAATCTTCAAGTCCATTTACTACTACTACTACTACTACTCAGAACCTCAGAGGCGAGCACGATCACAGCCAGGAGGTGTGTCGGAGTCAACACTCCGAAGCGCCACGAGCAATTGTGAGTGAAGGACTTGCTGAAGGTCCTTACGCTGCGGGTGGGATTCGAACCTGTAACCTTTCGGTTGCAAGGCGGCAACCTTCACTACTACACTACCACGTCCTATATCCCACGTCTTTGCAACTGAACAGTAGCAAGCGAGCTATGCCATCAAAGCTGCATCCTGAAATCGTGTCGGAAACAATTATAGACCTACCGTAGGTTCAGATGGTTCAATTATTCAATGTCTAGGCTTATCGCTGACAGATCAAGCAATGCAATTGCTCTTGCACGTGAAACAATTGAATTAAACTGTTATCTACAATGTAAACAAGGTACAGAGTCTACAGGCCTGTTTATTTCGATGATAATAATATTGTGGACTGTTCACAACAAATACTCATCTCATTTCTATTTTTTCACTTAGTTTTATTTTATCTGACGATCCAAAGATAACAATTATTTAGATTTAAATTAGGTACCAGCGTCTTCTAAGGAGGTCGGTCATTAATTATGCAAAACAAATTAGAGGGTATGGGATTTTAAGACGTTTAAGAGTACTGTCGTCGACAGAGGAGGGGCTCGATGAAAGTTGACGTCAACGATAAACAATTTCATGTTGCTACTTTTGCAATTAAATACATTAGAGTTGTGCCTCACAAGTCGTGCTGAAGAAGCATATTGGACAACAAAGTGATGAATGGGTCCTACGGTATACTAACCTGTACTTCATCGCAGACGAATTCGACCAATATGCGAATGACTGCCAAAAACAGAACGAGCGTTTAAAAGAGTCATAAAAATCGGTCTCATCGGAGGGGGGAACAATATTTGACATACTTATTAGAGAAGTCTGTGAAAGATTGACAGTTTTTTTGACAGAGGAGGGGTCAGAAACAACCGAAAATTTGTTAACATAATAATTAATGGGCAATTGGGCATTGAGCAATCACTTAGGCAAAGAAAGTGGATGGGACACAATATTGAGAGGAAATAATCTGAAGATTCCCTCTTAAGAACTTTAATAGAACTTAGGACAATTGAAAGGTAAAAAGAAAAGAGGAAGACCAAGAATGACGCTGTTGGACTGGATGATTAAAGAGGACTACAGCAGACTGAAGGAAATGGCTGGTCATCGACAGTGGCGTAAATCACAGAGGGACAGAGGGGACTGTCCCCCTAAGTCTTGAGTAGGGGGACAGCAATGCTACCTGCCTCCCTCCAATATCCAAGCTTCCAAGCTTCTTAAAAGCGCAAATTGAACAGTGTGTAGGCTACTTTTCGTGCACAGAAACTCAAACATTCTTTTTCACCATTTCTAAGGTGTCCTTCACTTTAATATCTCAGGTTATGCCGTTGATCAATAGTGGTTCATACACCAAACATAAAATACACACGTAGATATGCTCTAAACAATGGCCATTGTGCACAAAGAGGCGCATGGCTCTTTTATAGGTGGACGAGGGTATACGGGCGAACACGTTAACTCACCTCACAAAGATATTTTCTTAGTACACTCACCTCTTTAGAGTTTAGACTGATGAATTAGGATACAGTAGGTCTATGCGTCACGCACCCAAAAATATCAATTGCGTTAAATCTTAAGACCTAACAGGGATAGTTTCAGGAGAAGACCAGAATGTATAGGAGTGGCTAAAGATAACTTGAATGGATTGACTTGACTAACTAGCGGGTTCTTCCATCGTCTGCGTTGTTCTCTCGTGAATATTCATCTCAGCGTCATAGGATCTTGCCTGTCGAACAAATGAGCTCTCTCTTGCTATCATCGACAGGCGATCTATCTTAGTCACGCGGCACGCCTACACTCTGGTTGTCTCTAGAAACTATCCCCCGCCCACCTACTTTGTCATTTATTAATTCTGTATATATTGATCTTTGAACGGTCCCTAATTACGAAGCTTTGGTATAGTCAGTGTACATAATAGGCCAATGCAGGTTACGTACAGTGTAGGTGATTAGAGTCCAGCTTCCACATTTCGCAGTGTTCCGGATGCTCGGACGCACATTTAGTCTAGCGGATCGCTGACAGTCGTGGTAAAGCTATAGGCGATAATACAATACAATACAATACAACTATGCATTTATAACGCGCCCTAATAAAACCAAATCTTACTCAAAAGCGCGTTACAATAAAATAAGTAATTGCTAATCAGTCATAATATTTTGAGAATAAATGAGTTTTCAGTTTAGATTTAAAAGTACTAATTGAGGACGAATTTCGAATTGTTGTTGGTATGATGTACTTATGAATGTACTTATGAATTATTATTATCTTTTATTTATTTATTTTATTTATATAATAATGATGTACTTATGAACTGTACTTATGAATGCTTTTGGTCTTGTTTATAAAGAGCTTCTAGGAACTCCTCAAAGTGTAAAAGGGTGTGTGATAATATGGCATTTAGACAATATAAAACTACCTTACTCTATCAGTACTTGTCCATGACCATTCATCATTTCAATGCAGTCACCTTTTGCAGCACTTTTGCCACTAATAGCATCTGTGAAGACTTGCAATTCCAGAACTAGGCTTCCTAACTTTTGCAATGCCGATGGAGCATTACAAATGTACCTCGGCGTAATAGCTTGGCATTGGTCGCTGGTTACAATAATAGAGACTTGTGTCTTACTGCACAACGTCTCTCTGACTCTCTTCCAAGACTGTCTGAAGATTAACTCGGTGGCCTTTCGCGGATCTTTAATAGGACTCGATGGCGAACAGCAAATTATGCTATTGAGAAAGTTCATGTATTATTGCACGACAGTTTAAATAATTAAATAAAAATAATTATAATATGCGGTAATTCCTCAAATAGATCACAAGATGAGGTGTCGTGGCGCAAGTGTTAGAGTCGCCGCCTCGCGTACGAAAGGTCGTGGGTTCGATTCCCACCCTCCATAGGAACTTTGGGCAAGTCCTTCACTCACAATTGCTCATTGCGCTTTGGCGTATTAATTCCGACACACCTGCGGCTGTAGTCGGGACCGCCTCTGAGTAAGTAGTGGACTTTAAGAGGCAGTATAGAAATAGAAATACACACATACACAAAGCAGTAATTATAGTATAATTATGTGGACCATGATTTAATCAATGATTTTCACTTTCTCAGAGATTCAGAACAGCAAGCATTCAATAAACAAGAGTGTCGGCGATGAGGTAACTTGTTCTGGTCATGCGGACAAAAAGTGTAACTACTCGTGGCAGTCGTTTCAAAGCAATGGAAACGTCTCCATACTCTCCTCGTCAGATGGCAATCGGATAAACTTAAAGATATCAAACCCAGGAATCTATGTATGCGAAGAAGTTTGTGTCATACGTGGTGTACCGTGTGCTCAGCCAACGATGGTGGTCAATGTTCCAGAAACTAAAGGTATTCGAGTCTTTCTAGTATTGTCAATGCAAGTATTTGTCTAAAGATAGAGACATAAAGGTTGGGACGACAAATCTTTGAGCCGAAGCCTAAAGACGGGTAGGGTCGTTTGCAAAGTATGGCTGATACTCTTATCAGGAATTGAATTGAAGTCAGCCATTAGGGCTAAGCTTTAAATCTACTCTTAGTCTTAAGCCCCTAACTGTTGACTCTTTGACGTTGGTAAGTCATTGCCCGATGCCGTGAGTGAAGTTTGTTGAACCAGAACTCATGTTGGTCAAAAGTATGCATATCATTGCTGAATCTGAATGTTAACCCACTTCTTGTGTGTTTGTTCGTTCTGCAAAGTCTCCTGTCATGTTTGGTCTAACAAACACTATCTGTCTCAATGGCTCGACCTTCCTTAAAATTAACTTTTGGCTGGTTTTGGTACACTATTGTTTGTGTAGGCATATGATTATGTGACATCTCAGTCACTGGCCCATGACCTGGAATGAGCTTCCTGTGTGGCTCTGCCATGTGCCCATTGGCAACTCTGCCCTTTTCCTCTGGTTGTAAGTTTTGAAACAATTATAGTTTTTGTTTACCCGCATTGATAGAAAGCACAAGATTTACATGCCTTCAGATGACAGGTAAAACTAAAAGCATTTTACTTGCACTGTTTGCAACATCAAATGTGTCTAATCGTTGCAAATTGATGACAAACAATGGAGTAAAAGTCTACTATACCGTCAAAACTGAAGCGCAAACGGAAATTATTTTAAAACTGAAACTGTAATAGAAACCGAAATTATTTCAAAACTGAAATAGAAATTGTGAAGCCAAAACTGAATAAAAACTGAAACTAACATTATTTTCAGAACTCAAATATCACTGATGCAGAGTTAAGGCTGATAGGAATTGAGGGATCTGGATCTTTTCTTAAGATGCTCAAGCAGGCCTGAGTATGAATTCAGTTTGGATTGGTTTAAGCACCGTCATCCAGGATGAGATTTGGGTAACCACATGAAGTCTGAAAAGCTTTTTGAAGAGAAGCAGGAATATTTGAGGAGCTGAGTTCCAAAACCTGTTAAAGCTCAATAGATAAAGAAGGAACATAACAGGTTCTGGAACTTGACTCCTCACTTTGGTGTTGATGGTATACACTGCGGCTGTAGTCGGGACCGCCTCTGAGTAGTAGTGGACTTTAAGAGGCTGTATAGAATACACACATACATACAATGAATTTTCAACTGAGAATGCTTTGATGAGTTAGTTGAGTGGAGTATAGTAGAGGATGAACACAAGGGGCAAATAGCAGAATCATGTAAGAATCTTACCAAATGTACTCCAAGTCTAAGGGTGAAAAAATCGTCACGAATGTCTGAGCCAAATGTTCTTTTTAATTCGTAATTATGGAACTGACTTTGTAACATTGTTATGCCTGAATTACTCACAGTCTAACTTGACCCTTAGATTGACACTGTGATTTTAAAATATGAATTGTTTTTGTAGAGAGTAGAAAACTGTCTTTTCTTTCCTTGATACTGATTGCGGTGGTTCTTACAATAATAATTGTTGTGGTGTACCGCATGCGCCAAAGAAAGAGAGGTAGGACACATTAAATGTTTAACAGACTTGTTTGAACTGTTTTCTGAATTTAACATACGTGATTACGTGTTCGGTACGTTGAGAATATGCTTAGTACCAAGACAAGACTTCATTATCAAATACAAAAGAAACTCATCAAAAAGTGCTCATGGTTCAGGTACTGACATGCACGAACATACACAGCAAGTGGCTTGGTAGTTGGCACAAGGGCCACTACTTTTTATAATGCATAATGTATGTCAGGAGTGCATCAGCAATATTCAATTGTGGAGATTGTCCCATTCATTTAGCCTACCATTGTGTCGTGGACACTAATTCACTGAACTCTCTGAGCTGATGTGGTCATGGATGCAATCGAAGCAACGGGTGAATCATTCGTTCATTACAATTTCAATTAACACGTCTTCAAGGGAGCTGCTCAATCAACCTAAGTGCAAGTAAATAGAATGCTCAGTCTTAAGGTGACAGAGGAAAGTCTGAAAGGGAGTTCTAGGAAGCAGCTGCACCACAGTACCAGGCTGAAGGGCCAACCACTAAAAGCATGGAGAAAAAGGATTCTGCCTAGTAGATGTACCGGTAAAGGTCCATGTTCAGCCGAATGAGGGAGTGAGAGAATCTAGTAATAGAAGAGCTAAGAAAGTTATGTGAGATCATCTGCTGATACGCTCTCAGATCGATGAATATCGGATTCAGGTTCTTTTTATGAATTTAAAAATATCGCATAATACATTTCCTTTATGCTAACTAATGTTTCTTACCATGTCATGTAAGTTTATTCTCGAACTCTGTCATGATTGACTACAGAATCCCATTTTGGTTACATGTGTTGTAGAAAATAAACACTTAGTAGACACTACAACTGTGCCTGAAACTGTGCCGATGATCGAAAATAGTCTGATAAATAGTGAAAATGGTTCGAATAACCATGTACGAAAAGCAAATCAACAAGGTGAGCCATCACTAAGCCTACAAGTTGGCATACAATGTGGAATTATTGTGGTCGAGTGTTGCAGTTTCTCAGTTTTTCGTTTTTTATTATTTACACATAATCAAGACATTGTAAGACGGATGGAGTACAACAAATAAATTAAACAAGCCAAGTTCTTAACGATTTCCTATGTCAACAAATAATAAATAACAATTAACTTTGGCATTACCTAAGATTTGTTTCATATTATGACAGATATTAACCGTGTTGTGGGCTTCTGTTTTGTTGCTTCTGATTTTGTTTCCGTTTAGCTGAAGGGCCAACTACTAAAAGGCATGGAAATAAAGATTCTGCCTAGTAGGTGTACCGGTAAAATCCATGTTCATCCGAATGAGGGAGTGAGAGAATCCAGTAATAGAAGAGCTAAGAAAGTTATGTGAGATCATCTGATGATACGCTCTCAGATCGTTGAACATTGGATTCAGGTTCTTTTTATGAATTAAAAAATATCGCATAATAAATTTCCTTTATGCTAACTAATGTTTCTTACCATGTCACAGTG
>JAQFXW010006023.1:0-10054 GCA_034693945.1 Dendrobaena attemsi | reverse complement strand
TACAAGCCTATGTTTGTATGTGGTGTCATGACATCATGACGTGCGTCATCCCATGACGTCATGTTATGACGCCAGGTAATGAGGAAGTACAACAAACAGCGACATTTAAATGAATCTTGATTAATAGTAATGACCTCATGCAATGTAAGTGCTTGTTTTATTCGAATTACATGATGATTACTATGGGGTCAAAATTGACCCCACATCCTTAATTGTATAGTTTTTTTTCCGCCCGACGGAGGGTTAATCTCGTGATTACTAATGAGACAGACAGACAACCTGCTAAACATTAAAATTCTTGCTCCTTATTGAATGTGTGAGCCAAGCTTGACTTAACGTTACACACTGCGCTTTAGTGCAATCGGGATTATTTAGGGCCTACATTTCTTACATTCTTATTGCATTATAATAATTTAGTGCCTGCAGTGGCTCAGTTTTGAAAAGCGAAACTATTATGGAAATGTGAATCGACAACCATCCCCTTGCATCAGTGTTTCATGTAGGCCTACGTCTATTCAAATAATTTATATAGAGCCTATTCAGAAATCTATTCGGGACTAAGCTACCTACCATAATTATACCAGACTCGTTGGAAAGCAGAGAATTACGGGTGATCTTGTAACTATGCATGCTATTTACCCAAATCACTATTTTGTATTCCAAATTACATGCTTTGTTAATCGCAATACTCAGCACCCCTCAACCGACAAAATACGTAGCAGATCCCACATGCCTGACGAACAAGGCTTTTCATTAATTGTTCTAGCTGAATTGGATCTGCCGTCAGTTAGGTCTGTATTAGAAGCTGCTTAAAATCCACAAGAGCCAACAACAATAAATTTAAAGATTCTGAAGTAGCTGGGCTGCCTGGGCAGAAAAATGAAGGTGGCAAAGCTGGGAAGAAATTTCAATTCATTCATTCGAGAATGATTTATATAGCACCTCTTCAATTGGCACTACTCAGAGGTGCTCCCGACTCCAGCACGGTAAAAAGAACAGCTTTTAGCTGACTATAGAACAGACCAGAGTGAGTTCTAGGGAGCAGCCGTAACTCAGAAGGGAGCTTAGGAAGGTAATTCCATGTCACCGGGCCCAACACAGAGAAAGCACGGCTTTGCATGGTGACAGTTCGGGAAAATGGGACAGAGAGTAACTCCTTCTCTGGCAAATGGAGGGCACTTCATTAGAATGTTCATTGATATGATAAAATTTCTAGTGTGTAAAAATGTTTAGTTTCTTTGGGAAAAGTTTTCTGTCACACATGCTGCAAAAGGCTTGCAATGCTGGTATTATAGTGTGCAACATATGTTGAGGTATGTACAAATTATTTATTTACAATGTATAATATTATATATGGTGAATGGAGGAGGGATATTGAGAGACATGGATTAAGGCAGAAAGGGAGTTATGAATAGGGTGGATGAAATATGGGAAGATTGGAGGTTTGCCAAGCACAGACTAGTAGACCGAATGCTTGTTCTTTTATGTAATCACTGTTTCGTTTGATTTGTTACGTGCAGGAGCTGAGAAGGAAGGAAGAGGAGTGTGTGAATCTGACCCATGTTCAGCTGCAGACTGGTCAGGAGGTGGAAGAGCTGACTGCAAGTCTCTTTGAAGTTAGCATCTCTTCTATCCTTGTCACGCTTGAACAAATCCTCCTTATGACATGCTTCAATGACTTCTTATAACTGCAGCAGTGGAGTGCCACTGTAGCTAAGCTATCTGAGCGTATCTAAAAATATGATAACCTACGTAGTACGTAGTACTTATCAACATGTAACGTGCTAGAACTAAGCCGTTGACGCGTTATATGTTTTCCGATATAAGGTTAATTGTTGCTTCAAGTAGTTAGCACATACTGAAATGTTGCTAAGACTCAAACCGGTGGCCAGCACAGATGTCATATGGTGTTATTGATAGTGGTGTTTGCATAATGATGCTAGTGGTATAGTCATTGCTGGTGATGTGTTTGTGATGGTGTCGTTGAATGTGGTTTTGTGTACGGTGGCAGTGACAGCATTGATCGTGATATTATCTTTGCATAATTGTGTAATTGACGGTGATACTTTGATGTTTGTAGGAAGCCAACAAGATGGTGCAAGATGCAAACATCAAACGTATGGCAACTGAAAAGAATCTGGCTGAAGCAAATAACAGAGTATGGCTTATCTGACTTCTTTCCCAACATTTATCTATTTCTTCATATGTTTCTATACTGCCTCTTCAAGTCGGCCACTACTCAGAAGTGGTCCCCGACTACAGCCCAGAGGTGAGTTAACATGCTGAAGCGGCTTAAGTAATTGTGAGTGAAGGACTTGATCAAGGTTCTATGCAGTGGCTCAGATCTGAATCGAACCCGCGATGCTCTGGCTGCAACTTCAACTATTCCACAACACCACCACCCACTTATCCCAGGGTCTAATTGTTACTATATATATATTCGTTTATTGAGAAGAAAAAGGTCGACAGATCGCAACCTAATAACATGAATGGCTAGAAATTCTAAGGAGGAGGAAGAAATGTATGTAAAAGTCAGAAACTAACTAAACAATTTTGAGCGAGATCCCAATGAGAGCGCAGGAAATAAAGTTCTTGTCGTCCTTTTTTGGTAAAGTTCTCAAAGTCATGGTGGCGCCTACGGAGGTCATACTTTCATATCTATTGATATTTTCTATTGTGCTGTGTTAAAATAACTAGCTGGATGTATTCTTGAACATGTCTGAAACAATTATTTTTAACTTCTGTAATAGTACTAATAATATCTGCGGTTCTAGACTTTTATTTTAGGCATTAGATAGGTCCCTGAGGGATCATTTACACCTTGGGAAATTTAAAAATATCTTTAAAATAAATAATAATATAATCAATCGGCTAGGTGATAAGTCAATTATTTGTCATTAGTCATGTGGTCCGTAAATTTAACACAAGTGACTAAATACTAATTGATCGGAATGATCGAGTTGTTAATTTAGTGACCGAACAGTTTGTCTCCGGACAATTCAGTGCAGGGAGAAATTGCTCAATATTCAAATCATCTCGATGCTAGAACTTAGCTCATTCAGCAAATCAATAACTTATGTATTTGCTGGACAGATAAACATAAAATGGGTAAATGCGGCACTTGTTGTCAATTATAGAAACCTATTTATTTAAGGCTACTGTGATCTATGCTGTGCCCAACTTTTTCAGATACAATCCATTCATTCATTCCATCGACGCATTTATATAGTGCCCCTTATTCAGGAACCTACTCGGAGGCGCTCTGAGCCCAGCCATAACCAGAGTAGAAAAACTTGAACTTTAGATATCCAGCTAAGTTGACAAGGAGTAAGGAACGGAGCTCATGCGGTATTTCATTCCAGTTGTAAGGCCCGCAAATGAGAGTGCATGGCACTTCGTAGCAGATAAGCTGAGCAAGTCTGTTGAATTATAAGCTCACTTCTATTCATTATAGAAAACCTGATGTAAAGCAGTGTGATATACTGGACGGAAAAGAATTGTTTATTTATTTTTACTTGAAACGACCTTTATTTGAACAGATTGAGGTTCTGCAGGCCGAGGTGACAGCGCTGAAGACTCTTGTTCTGACGTCTACCCCAAGCAAACCAAACCCCCACCTCAACCCACAGATCGACAAGGCGAAGAAGTTGGAGGTCAGAGGTCACCGCAGGTCCACGAGTCACCACAGTTTCATAAAGGAGATCCAAACACCGAAGTCTAACCTCCAAAGTGATGTTCCTGCGGCCGATCTACCGAAACCTGTTGAGGAGGTTTGCTTTTGTGGTTCTGTACTTTCACTCTAATGTCAAGATTTCATTGTGATGCGCTGCCAATTGTGATAATTGTGCAATCATGTGAATTGGCTACCTTTGTTGTACCTTTATCAGTCTTTGTTGTACCTGTGCCTAAGGTTTCAGTAGATCGTGTGCACACCAAAACCAGTTCATAGTGACGTTTGTATACTATAGCCAGCAGTGACTTAACTTGGAATTTTCATTTTGGGAGGCTTAAGTTGAGTTAAGCCGTGAACATGGTAATACCAGGGATTTTTAAAGGAGTGTTAGAACTGCACAATCCTAGCCCCTATCGACTAGTGGGGTCTGGGGAGGAGCCTCGGAAGCCGGCGGAATTTTGATAATTTATTGCCAAATAGAGTACATTTTTTTCTCTTTTTTCTTCCAATTTGTAAATGTTGATTTTGACCCTCCGATCATAACTTGGGTGAAAAACGACCCGGTTCAGGGAGTTTTCTCACTAGTGCTGCAACACTTCTAAGTTATATCAAGCTAGCGGGGTCTGGAGCTCTGCCCCAGGAGCCGGCAGAATTTTGAAAATTATTAAGTCCAAATGAAGTACATTTTTGTTTTTTATATCAAAATTTTCCAACTGCACAAACGGCTTTTAAAATTACACAAATAATCTATTTGGAACTGCACATTTGTGTTGAACTGCAGGCTAAACAACCTGGGCAATACATGTAGCTGTGGTTGCAGTGTCCTTATATTTTTTGCTGTAAGCATACAAAAGCTTGAGTTTCGTTTAGGGGCTTGAACTTCATTTGGGGAGGGCTTAATCCCACCAAGCCCAACGCTAGTCACGTGCCTGATAGGTAGGTGGCAATGGTGTAATGGATGGTGATGTTTGGGCATGAGCGGTTATGGTGTCACTGATGGAGATGTTTGTATATTACATGGTCGTTAATGGTAACATTAATGGTTATGTTGTGTATAAGTGGTAATATGGTCATTGATGGTGAGGCCAGTGTAATAATGCTAGTGGTGCTGTTAATGCTGAACATAGATAAAGATATCTATACAGAGTATGTTGATACAGACATTATGGGAAACGCTAAATGCCTGGTAGTCCTTGAGAAAATATCAAATTTATTGAATTAATTTGTTTAAATAAAGTTTAATAAATTGAGTTCATTTGTTTAATTTTTGACAGGTATCTAGTTTGCACATCTTTGTTGTCTGTTGCGTCGATTTTTCCAGTTTCACTCCTCCCTGAAACTTGTCATGTTGTAATTTTCATGTTGTCGTTTTCGTAGATGTGTTGTCATAAATGCTATGCTATGATTGTCATGTCTCAGATATCCCACATATTGCATATGTCACTTTGTGGATTTCATGGTGTAAGCATCGTGGATGTCGTGACATCGACGTCATAGAAGATGTCGTGTCGTGTAAAGTCATGGATGTTACGTTGAGTGTCGTCTGTTGCAGTCTGAACCGGAGTTGATGAAGGAGTTCCGTCTGTGGAGACAGACGCCTGATCTCAACGCTTCCTCTCCATTCCTCTGTCACATAATCACCGAGGATGTTCTACCATGCCTCAACTTCCCAAACGTTGAGGTAAACTCCCATTTCGAGGGATGTTTTGGGCTGATGTGGTAACAGTAATTGCCAATTCGTATTGTTTGACACCATGGTTCAATCTGATGTTGATGGGCCATGATATTCTCTCGCTCGCTCTCCTTCAGGCTGTTATCAATCCCTCGCTGAGGAGGGGTCAGCCACTCGGATCCTCCTCTTCCACTTCTTCCTGTCTCTAGTGTCCTTCTTCAGCTTCAACTTCTTAAGATCGTAGACCTCTGCATTCATGATTCTTTTAATACAGCATAATAGATCTCTTCTTTTAATTCTTTTAATACAGCATAATAATACAGATGACCTCTTCTTTTTGATTCTTCCATTCAGTTTTTTTATATTGGCCATGCCATCCCGGCTAATAAAACTAAGAGTTTCAAATTTGCAATAATGAAACCATTAAGGCTGCAACCATTGCAAGAAGATATCATGCTTACCCTATGTTCTTTTTAACAGAAACCTTTCAGTAACACTGCCTTGTTTGGTGAGTCTTGATGGATTTGGATCTGTCTGTGAATGTGGCATCCTTGGCAAAGCATATTCCTCACTGTGATGAAATAGGGCAGTGGTCTCAAACACGCGGGCCCATGCGGGCCCGTGGACTCATATTTTGCGGCCCGTGACGTCCACCTGGTCTGCTTACCTTTCTGCTGGTCTTTACAGGAAAAACTAGTCTATTGAGTCTATGATTATCATCTTAGAACTTTTAGACTTCACAAGACTTAGTGTAGAGGCGTGTAATTATATATACTGTGCTACGTACAGTACCTATCGTGTCTACTGTTTAGTGCAAATTCGATAAGGGCCAGTTATGTCCTCAGTGAAAATAATTGCGAAATCTTCACACGCTTTTTCCGAAAGAATACTTTTCAAAAACTCGTGAGATTTTGTGTCCTCATGAAAATTCACAAACTATACAATTTGGCAACTGCGCATATTTGGCTATGTTCAGTAATACTTATAGGACCTATTATTTTGTGAAGAGCTGTTTTCTCTGATGAAGATAAATAAATCGCATCTCAGATAATGAAGCGAAATATTGATGCAATTGTAGTTGGGAACTGGGAAACTCCTACCGTTAAATAGCTAGCTGCATGTCCTCTGCAACTAATCGCTGTTCTGAATTTAAATTTAAAGTGGATAATAGTTTAGTTTTTAGTTAGTAATGAATGTGGTAGGCTATTAATGGACTGCACATCATGGCATCTTTGAGTTGTAATCGTTGTGCATAGTAAAACATAAATGTGCAATATATAATTATTGTCATGTTGCGGCCCGTGAATCATTGTAAGTATACTGATGTGGCCCACCAGACGACTTGAGTTTGAGACCACTGCTTTAGCGTATATAATCTTTAATCCCGTTTCCGTTTCGCTACCGATTTTTTCGTCCTTCATCCAACTTCTAGTTTAATCATCGACAACTTCATTTCTCATACCGGAAACAGCAGTTTTACCGACTTCTTGATAACTCAGAAGCTCACATTTTAAAACAAACTTCTTTTGTCAAGGCTCAGATAGATGGTCTCAGTAAGTATGTGTAATGCAACACAAAGAGTTACAGATTCTGAATAAACTAATGAGCATGCAAGAAGCGAAGCAATGACTGAATAACGAAATTGATTAACTCAATAATACACCCGAAAGCATGACTCAACATTCAAAGACACAGTGGTATGTTCAGTGTTCACAGTTGACAAAATGCAATTACAAAGACCACGAAAAGTGACAACTCACTTGGTCAAAACGCCACGAGACAAACCTTGTTCATCTCTCCAATGACGCCAGCTTTTAACAATGATACGACGAGGATATTTTCCCTCCTGACGATGGAGCTGCTCTACACCATCAACATCACAAATGTTGACCATTGAAAACGTACCAAGTCTCACCTTGAATATTGGACCATACTCTTCAAAACCCTTCATCAAGTTTTCATTTGCAACACTCTCCTTCCAAAAAATTGGCAAATTTAACAAATTGCCAATAAGTGGAAGGCCTTTAGGCCCAGGAATAGCTGAAAATGGTTTTGCATTTTCCAGTTCCTCTGTGCTGACCATTGGCTTAGGAGCTGTTGATGCCTGGCATGCCTGTAAGAATCTTTCCACCATCTGCCATCTGTTGAACTGCGCAAAATACCGGCTGCATTGAGGCATATTACGTAAAACACTTTGATTCAACATTTCCAGTTACAATTGGAAATGATGCGGTCAACTTCTTGTGACATCTACAGCTGTCTGTAAACCAAAGAATTAGAGTTAACTGAGTGAATCAGAGATTCTTAAATCTCACAATGGAAGATCAGAAACTAGCCGGTAAATGAGGGTCCGATCTACGTTAAATCAGCATTTAACATAACTTAACAATCTATAAAATAATATTCAATTCATTTTATTATTGTCAATATCAGTAAACATCATCATATGCAATGCAAGATGCAATGTAACTTGAATACTTGACACGTATCAATGTAAGCTTATGTTTGGACAACAAATGGAAAGCTCAGTTATAAAGGGCCGAGGACCCACTGACTAGAGCTACCTATACGGAAAACAATTAACAGACTATAATTTATTATGACGGTTCGCATATTTCATTATGCAGTATATCAAATCGTTAAAATTATAAAAGAGCATAACGCAGCATAACATTCTAGTTAGCTAATAGGTCTAGGTCTAACCTCTTCCGCTGCTACGTAAGCTTACACTAGGCTTGTCTACTCGAGCAGAAATGAACCAAATTTGCACTCCCAAGGCCACAAATCGTCGGGTCAAAAGCTGAGACACAACGACTGTTAAAAATGAAAATTCTGCTGAGTAAAATACTTATGTCTTATAATCGCTTCGTATTACTTCGCCGATACTATAAGTTTGCCTTACTTCCATTACGACTAACCCATCGCTCAATGTTATTATTAGTTAATAGCAAAACAAATAACTTTTTATCATTAAATTTCTATTATTATTCTCAGATCGCTCATAAGTCTACGGAGTCCAAAATGGGCTGCGCTAATCCGTTCAATATTATTAAACGGCGTTTTAAAAATCATTTAGTGAATTCTCGTCTAATATTCAAGCTGACAGAACGCAACTTGTCGCAGAAAATAGGCCTACAATTAGAGTTCAATTAAATTAGGTTGATTAAATGCTAAAGTCCAGAACATAATTACTATAGTATAGTAAACTGTAAAAGGCTAGACATTTCTTCTCCAATAACATGTTTTATACAGTGATCTTAGAGCATAATCATGATCAATCAATCGATTCAATCATAGGCGTAATCTGTGAGGGGTACAAGGGGTACATGTACCCCCACTTTTTGAAGTGGGGGTACTGTACCCTACTTTTTCAAATAAAAAATAATAAAACGTCATTCCATATTTTTTAATTGTACCGTTTGGAATTTTCTGATGTAGAATAAGCCCCAAATGAAGCAATTTTATTATACCCCCACTTTTATACCAAAGTAAACTTGGAGAACAGGCCTACATTGTACCCCCACTTTTTCTTCCAATGTAAACTTGGAGAAGACATTGTACCCCCACTTTTTAGACCAAAGTTACGCCCCTGAGCAGCTGGATTCAAGTTAACTAAAGACTGATTAGGCTTACTCTAATTTTGTAAACGAAATCACACTTGCTTTAACTGTGTGCGCTGGTATTGGTAAAACGTGTAGTCGTATTATAATATTATGTATATATGTATATATGTTGTGCCTAACATGGGAGAAGCGAACTTAGCGAAGAGCTGCTTGTATGTATACTAAAAAATGTATATATCTATAGATAACACTAATACTATACCGCAGGTCTACTCTTGGATAGATAATATCTATGGACGTATTAAAGGCAGCGCTTGTAGCCGCCTTCGGTGTATAATACTAGGCTATAGTGTTGTGAAAACACGCATGTTGAAAAACGCACCCAAGAAGTTAGTGATGTTGATTCTTAGCCTGTTATGCCCATCGACATAGTGTATAATAGATATCGATGGTTATGCCACTTAGGCGTAGTAACTGTCACAGCACTTCTGAGCTCTTGAAGTGCACGAGGATGGCGTAGGCCTACTTGCCGTGCATTCTTTCAGTGATATAATAAACATAAACATAATTATTATTAGACTATTTATAACCTAACTGTCAACAGAGTGACTACAACTATCCAGTATCCATACAGCAAAGTAAGCATGCAGCTCTTCGCTAAGTTCGCTTCTCCCATGTTAGGCACAGCACAATGTCATGGTATCAGAATTAGGCCTAGGTAGAGTTAGGGAACCTGATGGGTCATGGCGAGATAAAATTAACACATAAAGCCTACGATAAGTAGGCTACATGTAGGCCAATATATAGCCTATAAGGCCTACAGGTTGAAGGCACGATTACTTGAATGAAGAGGTTCATCCGCTGGGCGGGTTATGAATGATTCGTAAATAGGCGTACATTGCGTAGGCTACGTGGGGTCAATACTACCTACAGTAACGTCGTTTATAACACTAGAGGAAAGACCTTGTAGGCTTAGGCATGGACGCCTGGTATAAGGGCGAAGGCCTGAACATGCAAACGGGCCGAGTCTGACCCAGATTTAACGCATGAAATACAGTATTATCATGAGTGTTGCCATGCATTAACACACCATAAATCCATTGTAATAGGCGTCCATGTAATAGCCTTTAGGCATGTGTAGTAACC
>JAQFXW010006022.1:0-10054 GCA_034693945.1 Dendrobaena attemsi | reverse complement strand
GGCGGGTGGGATTCGAATCTGCTACCTTTCGGTTGCAAGGCGGCGACCTTCACCACTACACTACCGCGCCCCACAATAATTTTAGTCGTTAAATTAATTTAAATTAATTGTCGCTGAAACAAATATTATGCATAGGCAGAACAAAGTTATTTCAAGTAGGCCTAAGATAATATAATAAAAAAGAGAAAAGGCAAGATAGCAATGAATGCTAGACAAAGAACGGCAATTGGCAAAGGATGACAATGCCAGATTGTCTCCGATTTTGTTTGAAGGCTACAATTGTTCTTCACTACAACCTAAAATGTATAACGTACCAAATGCAACGAGACATTTGTGCCTATGCGTAATTGTAGATACAACTATAAACCTGACAAGCGTTATAAACTCTATTAATTATCAACAGAAAAATTGCAAACAGGTCACCATAACATTGCGATTTTTCGGACGCTTTTAATTCACTTATCGTTACAGGTTTTGCAGAGGATGATTACGTGTTGCCAACTGATTTGGAAGACAACTACGACGTCTTCCCAGAACATCCGCCACCTAACACGGCTGCAGCCTCTGGAAGACCAAAAAAGCAACCACCTCTTCCTTGTCAGAAGTTCATAGAGTGAGTGTTGGAAGCGATAGCTGTAGTTATTTTCAGGACATGCTACAATTTCCTTAACGCCGGTAAAGTTTCTCATAGCTCTGGACTCGGTTGTACCTAATGGGTGTCGCTCAGTCAGATTTCTTCACCAGTGGGTATTGTTCAGTTCGATTCTATTCCAAAAATAAGTAAGCCTATTGTCCAATCTGATTCTTCTGTTATTAATGTGCCTCAGGTGTTGTTCTTTTTCTGTCTTTCTATCATTTACAGTCTTCACTTTACATGTCAACCGTTAGGATTAAAGATGTGACCAGGCAGTTTTTAATTGCTCAAGCACCCATCCTATTACATAGAGCGATATTTTATTTGTAGTCGCAAGATGTCTGCTATTAGCATCTCGGAATCCCAACAGGAGTTTCCGACACTCCCTCCACCACGCTCCTCGGTAGGGGTTGCTGCCCCTCCGATTCCCCGGCGGGAGAGCCGTGACTCTGGGGTAGGCCTCAACGTCGACGTCAGCCATGCACTCGATCAACTGCCCACTGCACCTCGAAAACGACCACCGCTGACGAGAGGCCTCACAGAACCTGAAATCGACTTTAACGAAGCGGCTAAATACGTTCCAGGCCGCAGAGGCAGCCAAGACGTTCCTGGAAACGCAATCCAGCGGAATCCTAGTTTTCCTGGAGAGGAAATCGCTCGCCAGCTTAAAAAGCCGGTACATGCACCGAATAGACCCAGAAGACCCTCTGTTACCTAAATGCATGCTCGATGGGATTCTTTACCTTATTTGTACTTGTCTTTCACCGGCAGGAACCTGACCTGGCCTGACCCAGTTTCTGTCTCAACAGAAGATGACGTCAATGTGCTCTGCTTACTGCCCACGAATGCACATGATGACAGAACTAAATATTAATGTAATCTGAAACTCTGAATTCCGACATTTTGAAAAAGAATTTACTCAATTCTTCCCAATCCTATCAGTGGGCCTAATTATTCTCGGAGGAATGGGCCTACTTACATACTGTAGACTTCAGCAAGCATAGGTCTCACTAGATTATCATATGTACCCATCACACGGATTCCCAATGAATCAAATGGCAGCTTCGCATAACGTAAGAGATTTCCAACTTCGCATAACGTAAGGGATTTCCAACTTCGAGAGCGGTGTCATCTACACGATCTACAATAATATTCTACCGTTTACTTCAATGTTGTGATCTGTGAGATCTCAAGCTGATGTTTGAACCGATGTCTGAGTGTGTGTTTTCTTTGTGAACAAATTGCTAAGAGATGCCGACATATACTTTCGCATTTGATCTATAGTAGACTTGTATAAATTATTGCTCTTTTACAAGTTCGGAGATGAATCGAAGTTGATCTGAAATGGCGTTATATATGCCTATCATTAATCTGATGCCAGAATAAATTGATACTGTAGGCTACATGTATTAAGTAAATATTTATTTCAGCCATTTTGTGCAGAAGAATAATTGACCCAAAGTAATCATATTCTTATAGATTGAAACTTGATAGATGTCTGGAAAAGGTATGCCCTCCTTGTTGACCTCATGTCCACTGTCGGGCAGACACAAAAGTCTAAAAACCTGGAAGGTGACTGCATGCTATGCATGTTTAATGATAGTTTGTTACGACGTTACAAGATCACGTTGCCCTAAGTTCCTCCTCTCTGCAATTGTTGCATCAATGTTGTAATCTTATAATATCATAATTTATGTATCATAATAACTTGTCATAATACACAACTACCCATTTTTAGCAATGTATTCAATCTAAACTGCTACATCATAAATAATTTACTTCTATTGAGTGTAGAATGTAGAGTTAATTCATCTGCTTAATAGGCTTATGCGAACAGAATGATGCTACTAATAAAGTTTCGTTGTATCGTAGTAAAAACATTCATGAGGTCATTACTCGACCGTCCTGTCTCGAACACCGACCGTGAAACGAATAATGATGGCAATAAAATAATAAAAATGCTAAAGATTTCATTTTTAATCCATCAATTACTGCGTGATGTATTGTTATTTTTTCATCCTTCCCTCTCTTCGAGCCTGACTTTCTCATAATCCTTGAAACGTGGTCAGTACTTCTGTACCTAACACTAATTGTCAGATTGTCAACACACTGTGCAGAGACTGCAGCCTATTACAACTCAGACAACTTCACATAAAACTACTTTAAAAAACGTGAAACGCAGTGTACATGTCTCGTGAAATAGTTCAGTTTGATGGAAAAATAGCTTGTCTGAAATCTTCACAACCACATTGTAATCCACCAATAGGATACCCATTACGTTTCCAGAAGTTTCTTTTATCTGCAGCTCCTCTCCTCAACTGCCTTGACCTACTTATCCCTGACCTTTCCCTGCAGGTTTCTTTCCCGGCTGGTAGGTAATGGTCCCGGGCGCAATGTAGACCTGATCGGCGTGTGGCAAGCCGAATTTCTCGCAGATATCGTCCGCCTCCTTCCTCGCCTCACCTGCATATTCGAGAGTCTTGTGTCTGGACAATCTCTCCGAACTGAGGGGGGTTCCCTTCTGCGAGTCGAAGGCGAGCGACTGGCGACATTTCTCAACGTTGTCCGTCGGAAGTTCGCAGAACTCGAGGACAACCCTCATCGATTCAACGGGGTTTGCGATGATGTCCTCGTAACGGACGGCAGCGATCTTCAGACCGATGTCTCGGAATCGCAGATAGTGCTTGTGCGAATTGCACGACAGTAGGATCCCGAAGGACAGATGGTAACTCATGTCGAATCTACAGAGAACGACCAGCAACAGATCAGTGACATCAACCAGAGCTAAGGAGGGCAAAAATGGAAATGGGCATGGGTGGAGTTTATCAGGGCTAGTGGGGCTAAGGAGGATTTTTGACTTGTTAGCCCCATGTATTACTTAGCTTTATGGGAAGTGTTGAGCCCCCAAATATCTATCGTCATCAATATCGTCATTGTCATCGTTACGCTATTATCTTTCTTATCCTTATCAACAAAATGCATCATCGTCATGATCAGCATTCTCATCATGGCCATGGTTGAGTGCAGACCTCTACAATCCGTCATCATCATCAATTTCGCCATCAATAATATTGCATCGTAATTATAATCGTCATTACCATTTGACAGGATCGTATCGCTCCGTTATCAACTGAGGCAGCATAACCGTAGTTCTCACTATCACCATCACAACCCATCACCATCACCACAACCACAGGAGGTCATAACCATCACGACCACATGCGATCATCGATATATCCTATATCCTAATACGAACCCTTCGTAGTCTTTCTTCGGCCATCCTCCTGCTGCCAGCGTGTACCTGAGACGCAGCGACGAGTACTGACCGAACCAGTAGATGAACTTGATGGCGTACAGCTCTTCGGACAGTCGAGAAATAGACTGAGTCGTCTAAAACATTCACACAGAGAGAGATTTGAGTCTCAGGTGAGAGACGATTGCTACGTGTTGTGTACCTTTACTCGTTTATCTTCCCCCTTCAATAGAGCTGCATTTAAGCAATTGGTATTATTGCAATCTCAAGTATTTGATAGGATAGAATGAAACAGGATAGAATAGCATGAGATAGGATAGGATCGGAAAGCGGAAGATAGAATAATAATATAAAATAGAATAGGACGACATAAGATAAGATAGGCCTAGGATCGGACAGGAATTGATGGCATAGGAGATTTGACATTAATAGAAAGGATGGAATTGGAATGAATAGAATGGGATGAAATAGAAACGAATAAGATATGATAGGGTTGGCTAGGACAGGTGGGATAAGATGATTGGATAGAGCTTTCAGACCACTGTCTTATAACACTTCAAAAACTTGCCATACGCACTATATTCAATATTCACTGGTCTCGCAGTTCCAATTAATTCTTTATTTTTAATCATATTTTGGCAATAAATGATATCAATAAATTTGAAATTGATCTTTTTATGTACCATTACTATAAGGGGTTGCTACCAGCATCTTTCAATAATTACTTTGTCTTTGGCTTCTCCATTCATCACCATAACACTCGTATTGAGCATAACTATCGCTCGGATTTTGCTCATGTCAAAACCAAATGGTTTTCTATAAAGTGTCAAGGTCCTGCCTTATGGAATAGCCTTCCAAAGGAATTGACCTTCTTACCTTCTCTGGGAAAGTTCAAACATTCACTCAAACTGTATCTGATTAATTTGTCAGCTTGATTATTTATAATGTAACTTTCTTTATGAAATGAGAACTTTATTTCCTTCCAATTTAATTTTTGAAGTATCATATTATTTATTTAGCGCATTCAGATAGCGTCAAGCCAGAGCACAGCATCGTCAGCAATAACATGTAAGGCGGGCAATCCGCCAGCAAAACCTGTATATATATCAGTTTAATGTGATACTTGATAATGATTGTAGAATTACTACTTAAGTTTTGTCTCATTTTTGTTGTTGTTTCATAAACTTCTGTGCCGTCATGTACAGGGTGAACAAAAAAGTAACCCCTTCGTTTTCTCTGAATATTTTGGTCAAAAGTAGCAATTTCTAAATGAAATTTTGCAAGCTGAAAGGTAATTCATATTATTCACATGCAACTGCTAAATATTATCAAAATATTTGAAACACAACAGAGATTATTCAACTTTTAGTGACGTCACCCACTGCTTTTGATGATTCGAATAATGCTGAAAAGTTTTTTGCTTTTATTTCCGCCAAACGTATAATTGTTTAAATGAAATTTTATTCGCTCAAAGGTTGTTCATATTTACAAATAAGGATTTATTTCAATTGAAATATTTCAAGCGCAACAAAAGTTACAGGACTTTTAATGAGTGCACCCGTTTTCTGCTGATTTGAAAATGCGTAACGCAACAAATTTTCCCCCTAAAAGTGCTGTATTTTTTTTGCGTTTGAAATATTATAATAAAATTTGGTCACTACATGCAAATGAGAACTACGTTTGAGGCACGTGGAATTTAATTTGAAAATATTTACTTTTGGCGAAAATACTAGTAAAATACTGTTAAACATTATTCGAACCATCAAGAAACAGTGGGTGACGTCACTAAAAGTTGAATAATTTCTGTTGTGCTTGACGTATTTTTGTGCAATTTGGCAGTTACATGTAAATATGAATTGTAGAAAAACTTTTTGATGCATCAAAACACAGTGGTTGAATAACTTTTGTTCTGTGTGAAATACTTTGATGAAATTTGGCAGTTATGTGTGAATGTGACTTTTCTTTCAGGCTTATAGTATACGGTTATAAAATCACATTGAACACATCCCAGAATTCCCGATTTTACTCGTTAAACCACCTCGAAGCTATCCCAGCATGCATCATTTATACTGCAATTTATCAAATGCGGAGGCGATGAGTCGGTAGCCCTTGGTGCATGTGCACCCTAAGCTTCCGTGCATGTATGCGTATATTATAGTATATATGCAGTAATCTCTCTTCTTTTCACTCTTTTTCCAAGACGATCATCGTGGAGCAATGAGAGCGGGAGGAAAAGAGGGACAGTGAGGGATAAATGGCTAATGAGACGAAGATATTGATCCGAGCCATCATCTTGATGTCTTCTATTTTCTGGTCGACATCACTTCCGTAATTAGTCGGGGTTGACCGCATGGCTGCCCCTGACTCTGTATATGCCTACATGGACAATGCCATTACAATCGTATGGTATACAAAGTACTATATATTATTATATTATTATGCAATAAGCCTATGATAATATTGCTTTGCGCTAGACTTATTTACGAGCGTTTCGTCGTATACTGCAGAGGGGTTGCCTAAAAATATTGACGTAGGCCTATATTAAATTTATGGCCTTGTGGAGATCCAAAATTCGAATGTCACGGAGAGAGGGAGACTATATATATTTTATATATATATATACATATAGGATAAAGGATAAGGGCAGGAATATATATTATATATATATATAGGAGGATTACGGAGGATAAGAAGCAGCTGATAAGACGTATTTCGTTGAGGACGGAAAGGTTTGAAAGGCGTGGAACCTAATCGACAGCCACAGAGCCATCATGACTAATATTATATCAGACGACGTTCTTAGGCCTATACTCAGCAGCCAATAGTCCTCAACACCGCAGCCGACAGAAGCATCGAAAAATGTAATACTCTTGACGTTGCTTCTATATGTAAACAGTTGACGTACACACAAATCCAAAGGGTTGCAGGATGATACTCTTTATATTGCATATATATCACAAGTCTCTCATAATCCTGCAGTCTTTCTGAAATGAAATGTGTATGTGTGTATTTCTATACCGCCTCTTACAGTCCACTACTATTCAGAGGCGGTCCCAACTACAACCCGAGGGTGTGTCGGAGTTTTACACGCCGAAGCGCTTGAGCAATTGTGAGTGAAGGACTTGCTAAAGGTCCGTACGTACGCGGTGGGTGGGATTCGAACCCACAACCTCTCGGTTGCGAGGCGGCGCCCTTCACCATGCCTGTTTACATTGCAGTTCTTCCAACGTTCAGCAGAGTGCACACGACCATATGTGACAGAATATGACCGAATAGAACAAGTATAAAACTCACGAGTGAAGGATATATTCTCAAGATCCAACACACAGTAGCCTGTGTAGTCTTAAGTATCTTAGATGAGACACGATCCCTTATACCTACTCTCCGTGTTACTGTATCTATAGGCTGACCAATGCTTGACCAATTATAGAACCATAGCATCGTGTATTTACCCTGGCTATATATAGGTTTGAAGGGTCCACGGCATCAGCCTATTACTAAAAGGTCATTTATAAGTTAAATGACTATATTTCCGGTCGTTTTCCATTTCTCTGTTGATTCCTCGATTTCGTTAACTTCTTGAATTCCTCTGTCTTCACTTCTTGGCTTATCCAATATCCTGTATCTCATATCTAAAGCTGGTAATTATGACCAACTGTTTAAAGTTACGTTTCAGGGAACAAGCCAAGAAAGAAGAGCCACCGACCAATCAATTAAACGGACCTCGAACTATAGTCTGGATACGCCAATTCATGCCATGTCTTGTATTGTATTGTAATGTAGCTCGTCGATTCATTTACACGTGAGCAATGAGTATAATTAAGCATATAACAAGCACGACGACTGACTGTCTGGTAACTGAATGACCTGATGACTTTACTCACCTACTTTATTTTCATCATTATTTCTTCTCTTACTCATTCAATTATTTCCATACTCAGCGATTGATTATCATGTTAATTAATCCATAATTAGTCCCGACTTAGCAGATCAAAGAAGAGGTTAAGACTGATCTTTTGATTTGTATATTTTCCCAATTGAACGCAGGCTGCAGAGACAGAGGCAGCAGCCGAGGGAGGACTGAACTTACCATGTCGTCTGTTGACCTGGGCATCGATCGATAGAAATTGAGTCGTGACGATCAGTAGAGAGATCGTTTGGCTCAGCGCCATAGTCGACGAGATCAGACACGGTCACGCCGCCTCCACCGCCGCAGCTGACCCACCACCGACCGACCACAGTCGTATCTCCTCTCACCGACCGCCGCCGCCGCCGCCTCGTCCGTGTCTTTGCCCCCCCTTCCGTCAATTACTCGTCTCGTCGATGCGAGGAACGTATGTACGACGGACACTCGATCCCTGCCTTGTCTCTCTCACTTCTTCCTCTTCGCTAAGTCCTCTCACCGTCGTCGTCGTCGCTCACCTATCGCCCAGTAGCCATGCGATGGGCAGCAGCAGCAGCAGCACTCGAGGCACCATCAGCAGCAGGAGGGAGACCGGTCGACCGAGCGACGTTAGAACGACGATGACGCTATCCACGACGTCTGGTATCATATGCGCGCGAATGGCGAGTCGCAGATGACGACAGCATGCGGCAGACGGGCAGACGACCCACGACTACATCAGTAGCAGACAGACAGACAGAGCGATACAGACAGGCCGACCATTAGGGGCCCGGCTAGAGACATGGGCCCCGCGTAACAACAGGGAATTACACCACCACGGTAGGACGTACATGTACACACTCGCCCGCACGCACGCACGCGAATGGCATTCATCATATGGTGGGTGGGGGGAGGGGTAATAGCCATTGGAGCGCTCTTCATTAAATATGCATGACGATTCATTATTTGCTACCGCTTCATCTCCGGAGATTTCTCATGTGTTTACTTATTCATGACGGGACCGAGGCGCCACCGTCCGGCTGCACGGCGGGGGGGGGGCGCTGCAAAGGCAACTTTGATGCGTTCAGGAATACAAACCATTACGGCAAGTTTAATACGCGCCCCAATACAATCCATTAGTATACGATGCATGCGCTGCTTGTGGCGGTGATGCTGCTTGAAGAGAGAGACTGAGACTGGCGCATCATGGTCTTGGCCGCCGCGTCGTGTCTTGACTAAATGTACGACGTGTATAGGATCTTCGATGCCGACCACGCAGCTTTTGCCATTAGCCGACGACGGCGGCGTCAATATCATTAGCGCCGAAAGTATCGGTTGCCTCCGGAAAGTCGCCTAATCTGCGGTCGCCGGTCGGTCGGTCCGTTGTCGCCCCTCTCTCTCTCGCCCCGCCATCGAAATATCGTCGCATAGCGTCTTTGAATGGGTGATGGTGTCGCAAAATAGAGTATCCCCTAAAACCTTATTCCCCTAGCAAAATAAAGGATCCCCTTAAACCGTAACCCTGCCCCCTAGCAAGATAGAGCATCTGTATCCGACCAGATGAATCTCAATTTCTAAAACTTCCGTCCTCTTGCGAAAGTATCCCCATGGTCCATACGAAATAATTCTCTCTTATAAAAGTAGCCTAATATTGCACAATATATTCACCCCACTCCGATACATAGTATTCCGAGTATACACCACCTCTGTTCCCGTCGTTTAAAAACTATACGGGGAGATTTGGATAAAAATGGTTTATCTCCCCGGATATTCTATTCTATCCGGGGGATAGATTATTTCATTCCTCCGGATACTTTTAAGGGGAATGGAATATCAACGGACACCGACACAGCAGCCTTCGACGGCGCACTTAAGAATAAATATGTAGCGCCGTGCGATTATCTATAAGACGATAGTCGACCACCTTACTTACTTAATTAGCTCGATCTCCAGTTTCGGCGAATGACGGCTGACTGAATGGAATCTGCAACCAGTTCATGTAGAATTTATGTGTTTATGTGGCGCCTCTATAAATTATCGTCAATCATGAACGGAAGACTGTGGAATATTGCAGGATATTTAGGGCACGTTAAGTCGTTTTAAGGTATCCATTAAAAGACGGCTCACTATAATAGTTCTACATAAGAGCGTTTTAAGGGCATGTAATTCTAAACAATAATTCTTAAAGTTTCAATGTATGCGGTGATTGCGGTGTCTGCGCTAACGTTCTAACGCTAACGTTCGGGACATGGGACACGGTAAGTTGCACGGGATAGAGTAAGTA
>JAQFXW010006021.1:0-10055 GCA_034693945.1 Dendrobaena attemsi | reverse complement strand
AATTCTTTCGTCACGGTCTCATGGGGCCCCTAAAAGTCGCGGGGCCCATAGGCAGTTGCCTACTCTGCCTAATGGGTGATCCGGGACTGTGCACACAGGCAACTTAATGACATGGTGTAAATTCTAGGGGTAGCAGTGGTGAGAGATCTCACCTGATCAATTCATTGAAAATTGAGCAGGGTTAAGACCATACATTGCCATGTTAGAACACGTACGTTTACTTTTGAATTTAGTACACTACCATGAAATTGTAACAAGCTCATTTTAGTCTACTTTTGACAGACATAGTGTATGGGGGTCCATAGGTCAGTGGTGAGAGCACTAGTCGATAAGCTGAGTTGTCAGAGTCGAAGGTCGCAGGTTCAAATCTCACTCCATGGCAGTAAATTTATTTCAGTTTCTGTTAGCTGCCTAAGGCGCTTCCGTTGTGAGGTTTGTCCCGGGCCTATTGAAAAAATAAAAATCGCCCCTCCCACTTCTGGATTGGCTGTACCAGGAGTGCTCCAGCACTTAGGCCATTAGTGTTAGGCACGAACCTGTTATTCGGCCGACCTCCTTGTCGAGCTAAGCGGGCTGTATTTCATATAATTTGTTCCTGTAATTGGTTGCGGTCTGTCAACTATGTTCTCATTTAATTGAATTATATATTAAAAAATAAACGGAGAGCAGTTCTTTAAGCTAACTCAAATACTCGGAAACATAAGACCAGGGAACCAGTCCTTCAGTTCCCATTTGTTCCACTGACAGTGTGCAGTCAATGTACTCATTTCATAACCGTGTTTGCTAGAGCATAAATGAATTAGAAAGCTAATGTACATACTTGTTTCTCTCGTGATGGAGATATTAGCCTCTGACCTCTGAGATACAGCCAGCCTGGTAGCCACTATTTGCCGTCGATGCTGCGTGGTCTTGTTAAAATAGATTGGGATCTGAGACTGTACTAAATTAATTAACCAGTTGTAATTCTTTCTTGTGTAAATCTAGCCGATCAGTTTGGTGAGAAGATCGCAGTCAGAGGTTACGGATGTCAAAGAGATCGAAGACGAAGATCTATTACAGCGAATGGTAAAGCGCAATTCTAGTCTCATGAATTCCACAGAAACGAAGTTGTTGGACCCAGCTAAAGACACGCTTAGTTTCATCCTTGCCATTGAATTTTATTTTGTAGGAAGATTCTGTTTAGAAACCTGAAAAATATTGTTATTTCTGTCATGTATATCATTCATAAGTAATGAGACAATTTTCACCATTTTTACCTCTAAAAAAAACTAACTGTTCATAGAAGCATACTTTGTATGCGATGTCAATGACTTGAACCACTAAAAACTTTGTCTATCGTATAACATTTCTTACTCAATATTAACTTAATTTTTGTTATGGTACTTTTATTATAATATATGTATTTATTTATTACATGTAGTAAGTATGTACATACCGGTATATATTTTTAATACATTTTTGTACAATATGTTTCTGTATTATATTTTGTTGATTGATTGATTGAATTTTTCACAGCTGAGTCAGACTGAGGACATCGACTTTCGAAAGCTCATTCGATCTCGACTCCAGGAAATTCGAGACAAGAAACTGGGTCAGTCGAGTCAATAGATAGATATGCTCGCTTGTCAGAAGTCGCTTTCAACCTTTACAATAATAGTAATTTGATAATGCGCTCCTTACAAGGTTCAGAAGTGCACAGAACAGATGACAAGGTGGAGGCTGGCCATTCACTGCCATCAATTTCGGTTGATTCTAAGCAAATTAAGTTAAAAATATGATACATCCTGTCTGTTCATTTCTGTTTCTCTGTTTTGTCTGCGTGGTCCCTATCGTATCCATATCTGCCTGTCTGTGTGCTTTCTTGTCTGTCTGCTTTCTTGTATGTCTCTGTCTGTCTGCGGAAAAGCAACCACCACTATCCATGTTGTTATGTTTTCCAGCCGAGCTGGAGGCGAAGCGAGTGAAGCAGCGCCTTGCGGAGGAGGATCCGGTCCAGCGACGACTGCGTCTGGCGGAGGAGGAGAAGCAGAGGAAGATGAAGGAGTTCCAGAAGAAAGCGCAGGATTCATTGCGCCAGAGAGTGGCCGAAGCGGAGAGAGCGCTCCAAAGATCCGCATCTTCCGGTTTGTTGAGAATCTTTAAAATGTTTGACTTCTGGTAATTGAAAATTGCGTTGACTGTAGATTAAAAGAATCTGTGAAAGATATAATTTTTATAACTTAATTAGAAAATATGAAGAATATAGTATAGTGCAGGGCACCAAAGTATTTACGCATGCTGCGTCAAGTCAGAGAGGTTGCCCAGAGATGTCAATTCCATCTATTCTGGTGTATTAAATCCGACTGGTGTATTAAATCAGACGAGCTTTGATATAACACAATAATTTCTCAGTTGAAATGTGAACTTCATTTCCTTACGATGCAAATCTACCCTCCAGTAAAACATAACTGTAACATTTTGAATTGCTAAAGTTGCCGATTGATCTATGCATCTTTTACTAGTAAAACCTTTACATGTGTCGTTGTTTATTTAGTTTGAATTTCTAGATGTATAAAAACTAGTCCGGTTGTATTGTATAGTTGAGTTGAAAAGATGTTTAATTTTTGAAACATTGAATTGTGTTTAGACTTGGAACAACCAAGTTTGACGAATGCAGTTACAGAAGAGTCTAGAAAGAGTCGCCCACCATTTGAGCGTCAGAGGACGCTTTCCAACGGAGGCGAAGAAACAAAGGCGCCTTCACTCGTGCTGCCAGTCAAAAGCAAAGGCACGTGACAGCACAGCAACTGTGTCTGGCCATTGAACTTTGCATATTTGGTAGATCTAGAGGGAGCCCACACCTGCAAGTCCCATCCACATTGAATTGTAGGAGCATGGCCATACTTATTTGACCACTGCGGCCTTTTAGTTTGCTCATTAGTTAGGTGGTTGAAGCGCTGGACTCTTGTCAATCGAAAGGTTGATGGTTCAAACAGTGACAGCGTAAGTATTCTTTTACGCCAAAACATCAGAAATTGTCTTACTTCATAGATTAAAGTAGAAAAATCAATGTTTGAATTTGCGCATCAAGATGACAGACTTCAGCATATGCAGTATTACATGGAATAGATAAATAAATGAAGATAATTTCTAACATTACGGTGTTAAGGAATACTTTCAATATTTTCAATGTATAAAAGAGAAAATTAATACGAGTCGTAAGGCAAGTCAAGAGTAAAATAGGCGGGTCAAATATCCTACCACGCTCCATGACGATGACTTTGCTAGTGACTTCATTTTCTTAGGCATATGTGGCAGATATGAAGGCAGATAGACAGTCCCCATCCTTGTTAAGGGTTGTACCCCACCCTTGTTAAGTGTTGTGTTTACCTTGAAATTACCCTATATGAATTTCAGATCAATGTACAATTGTCATTAGGCAGATTGTTTAAGAATGTTTATAATAGGACCACTTCAAGTTGGCTAAAACTTTTTAACTCGCTAATGATGAGGACACTAATGTTTGTTGTCATGATCTATTTTACAGTGATCCCTGTAACTAAGTCAGGTAAACCGTTGGGTGGTATTGCCAGCCTCCAGTACACACTTCACCAATCACCAGGTTAGTAGATGTTTAACTACATTGTAAATTGTAATGTATTATGTTTGTCACTTTACATACTGCTTTGTATGAAACATTTATCGTAAACTCCAAATACCAAGAAGGCTACCCAAAAACAAAACACAGGCATCAGCTTATTCACGAGTTCTGTGCCATATCTGAGTTATTAATGTCTAGGTAAAGTCCGAGAGCTGTTCTATTCCATTCTATTTATAGATTTCTAAAACGCCTCTTTCAGTACAACCTAATCAGAGGCGCGCTCCCAGTGCGTTGGGCCCCGTGAAAAAGATCAGTTTTAAGACGGGCGGGCCGAAGCAGCAGTACTGTCAGTTAAGATCGTGGAACGAGTCAATGGAGGAAGGTCATTCCATAGCACAGGACTAACAGATGCATAGGCGCAATACTGAGAGTAGCAGTTGGAGAACGAGGCACCAGAAGGTCATAGCTGTTGCCACGTAGACCAGAGAAAGTGAAGCCAAACTAGGCAGGTTTTTCTGGATAAGAAAGTTTTGTAGGTAAATTAGGTTAGAAGCTCTTCATGTGGTTCCACCAAACAGGAATGTTGCTATGCCAACCTGGAAATTTATCAGTTTCTTATCTTATAGGTCTGGTAAGTCAAATTGTGTAGATTGGTTTTGTAGCTTTTTCTCTGCACCTTCGCAACATAAGCGTTTTATGAATACTTGGCTGTTAGAAATCTCCAGATTACAATAACATTATTTTTATGTTTCCCGTGATTTGTGGCATCAGGATATTATAGATTTCTCTTGTCATCTATGTTCTTTGTCTGTTAGTGCGTCAAAGCAGCCTTCCATTGTCTGCGTCGTCAGCATCCCGCTTCAGGTGAGTCAGAGAGCAACAACACAATTACTCACCTGTCCATATGTGATTATGAGTAAACTGATTACATCAATGTGCTTTATTGTGCTACTCACTTTAAGCAATTACCGTAACTGATTCGATCAAACCTGTATGAAGGACTGTCTTGCTTGTTGGGTGGGTTCGCTAGGTTGGTGGGTGAATTGAATTTGGGTTTAGTGTTTGGGCTTGTGGGTTGTTTGGGTTCTATTCAATTCTATTATATTAAATTCTAGTCTATAGGGTGTATGGGCTTGAGTTCGGGTTGATATGATGGATGTATGGCGGAATGAATGGTCTGGCATCTTACTTTGCTATGGAGCATCCTTGGCAGTTTAGAATAATCATTCTGTTTTTCCAGCAACTCCTCTCCAGGCTCCAGTCCAGGACGGATTGTTTCAGTCCAGCGAAGCGCAACAACGATTAAGCAGAGGCTTTTGGACTGGTGCAAGGCCATGGTCAAAGGTTACGAGGTATGAGGCCGTAGAGACATAATACACATAAGTCGTATTACATTGTCCTTGTGCCAGCTTTGTCTGGCTGGCTCATTCATTATCTAATTGGTTAATCATTTCTGTGTGGCAAGGTTTGTAGCTTGTTCACTGGCTGTATAACATATTGGTGGCTAAGTGCTCGCTATCTTGCATTTATTGCATCCACATAAGTTTCCCTATTCTAGTATGTTGATAGAAACTTTTTTCTAGGAAAGAGGTGCTGGAACTCATGTTGTGCTAAGTTTTTTGTTTAAAAAAATCAATTAAGTGATAAATTTAAAATCCTAATTTTATTTAAATGTAGGCCTAATGGAGTATATAGATTAAAAGATGTTTCAAAACCTGATCGTGTAAGCAAGAGTTGGAAAGTTTCACATGAAATAGCAAAGTTGTATCTCGCTCTCGTCTGACAATGTCGTCTCGACTCATCTATCTGAGAAACAGTAAACAAAGTTAAAGTACTTTAGTACAGAGGTTCTTAACACCTCTCTTCTATGTACAACATTATTGTGAGCACCAAATCTATTTTGCCAAAAGCTATGTTCTGTTACTTATTCTAAATCATAATTCTCGTCGTAACATTGTCCGGCACTAATGCTCTATTAGTAGTTCCGATTAGTATCAATTTGTTCGTTAGTTCACATTTTGCACATTTTACAGGTTACAGTTTTACTTGCTACGGACGCACTCGCATTTTCCAGATTTTACGGGTCACAATTTTAGTCACTAGGGGCGCTTACGAAATTAACATTAGTCAATTAATTCGGTTATGTACTGATAAAATTCAGATCATTTTTGACAGGTTATAGCTAGTCATACATAGTTCAGCATCTTTAGACAACAGTTCTGTTGTTTGGAGTTAGCTTGTGCTTATTGTCTATTTTGAAAGCATTATTAATATAATTTTAAGTTTTTAAAACTTAAATGAATTCAATAAAGCTGCCATTTTGTCTGTGTTTGTGATCCAGCACGTCAACATAACCAATTTCTCAAGCAGCTGGAATGACGGAATGGCCTTCTGTGCACTTATCCACCACTTCTATCCGAATGCATTCGACTATTCTCAGCTCAGCCCCAGAGATCGCGCCCATAACTTCCAACTGGCTTTTGACATGGCCGAGTGAGTTCTTTACTTACAAATGCGTGGCTTTTTTATTTATTAAATTTTTGTTTTTATTTATTTATTAAATTAGTTTTAGCATTTCATTTATTTATTGAATTATTTGTAAGCCTGTGTGAAAAGCAAAGAGCAGGAGCGTGAGGGCTGATCCAGAGGACCCCTTGTGCATTGTAAACTTGTCTTGATATTTGAGCGAAGACCTAGGAATTGATAGAGTCATTTGGAACTTCAATTTATTGAATTTTCCAGATATTACTCGTTTCTTATACACAACAAACCTTCGAGTTTGAGATGTTTAATGGTGATAGTAGTAGGAGTAAAAGGTAATAAAAGTAAATGGTAATAATTGTAGTCCATTGAAAACATTGCATTTAATTGGTTTGTGTGAATTTGTTGTCATTGTAATGAAACAGTAGTAGTACTTACAATGATAGTACTTACAATGGTAATAGTTACAATGGTCGTAGTAATAGCTGCAAGTTTCAATGAGCGATTATGGCATAGTGATAAAAAGTAATTAAAGCCACTTCAGATGCAAATTCATTGTCACCAAAACAATACTGTAAGGAGCTGAGAGATCATCGCTACATTCGGTAAAGCACAGGTCAATAATTTATTTCAGGAAGTGCGCCGATATCGCGCCGCTTCTTGAAGTCGAAGACATGGTTCGAATGAAGAATCCCGACTGGAAGTGCGTCTTCACGTATGTGCAGAGCATCTATCGTCGGTTTGTTCTTCCACATCCTGCAGGTCCACCGCTCCACCTTCAAACCGTTGCCCAGGACAATGACTGAGCAGTTGCTCACGAGCATAGTAAATGTGGATTCTCATAATGAGCGATGATGCACAGACATATTTTTGTGAATCGTATTGAGTTGCACAACTCTGAAGGAGCTAGCGTCATAAGAGAAGGACTCTCTGAGACTGAAACGATGAGAGGACTTAGGAAGAGATTTGTTAGACTGCGGGCTTTCTAGATCTGGTTGACTTGTTTTGGGTTCGTCAGAAATATTTCAGAGTTTCTGATGCATTCTAAATTTACACTTGAATTGTTACTGATTTGTTTAACTTTTGATAAAATGAGTGAGTCCAAAATTCCGATGAAATTGTAGATAGACGCTGTTTTAGACTTTCAAATTATCTTGAGGTTTGATCAGTTCACTAATGTTGTTTGTTATCAGTTATTCACTTGACCGGTTGGTTATCAGTTCACTTGTGTTAGAATTTCTTTGGAGTAAATCAACTCGTTTTTAAAATAATTGTTAAGACTGCGTATATCACTGAAATATACATTTTTAATTTACTGGAGTTAAATCAAAATTCGGCTAAAATGGGCAAAAGTTGCATTCACTATTGGGATAAACAATTTGATTTGTGGTTGTCAACATATTCATTGCTCATTACAAGCCAGGTCAATGGCTTTGCATTATAAATGTGTCTGAAGACACTTGGACGAGTTAATGTAGCAATACACAAAATCTGATAGCATGATGTCAGAGATTGGCAAATCTTTTGCTTCAAATCAAAACTCAGAAGGTAGAAAGTAGGTATGTTAGCCATCTTCAATGTCTGCCATCATTATTATTCTGTTCTCTATATCCATGCTTTTGCGGTCATTACCAATATAAATAAGAAATGTCATATTGTGATTATTATCTAAGGCGGAATATGATCCGTAGGTACTCTTGCAGCCAGGGAGAGAGCACTGTTTTTGGGATAACTAGTCTTCACTGCTTCAGTTAGGCTGCTTATTATTTTATTTGCATTGTTAGTTTATGGATTATATTTATTATTACTGCTTGTATTCTATAGTTGCTATTATTATTTTTGCCCATACACTATTGTTATTATTGTTTGTTTTATTATTGTTACAAGATGTATTATTACAATTGTGATGTAATTTCTTAAAATGCATAGAGCCGTAAGTTCGTTAGAATGGATTTGAATGTTTTCGGTGTTGTTATATTGTTATACTGGCAATTGCAATGTTACTGTTACATTGTCACAATTACTGTTGTCATTATTGTTATGTGTTTTTGATAGGAACACACCTCAGTGCTTTGGCACGATAGACGATTTCGGCCGCTATTTGTCTATTACACTGACTGTAGACTGTAGACTGTGGAGTATAGCTCTCAACGTAAAAAATCTCGAAGCTGCCTTTTTATGCAACCTGTTACCTCTTCTTAGATATATAGCTCGTGCTGCTGGAATCAAGTCAGTATAGTGGCATCATACTGTGGAAAAACACTTGCGCATGTCTTTGGCATCAGAAAGTGAAAGCAGGCTTATTATCAAGAGGTTTATTCTAATGAAGTTGCTCCCATTTTTCAGGCTTCCTTGAATGCTGAAGGCTTATACAAACTTTTTGTATTGTGAAAATATTTTTCTAGAACTTTCTGGGTTACTTTTTGAAATCGGTCGTAGTTGGTTGTTTTATTTTGGTCAGATTGTGCTGTTGGAGAATATAGAGAATAGATTTTGAACTCTTCTTCGTTAGAATTGCTGCTGTGTTCAATTTGTTACTTTGTCATTTGAATACGAGATCTAAAGGTCACGGTTGTATGATTATTCAAGTATTCTAGTTCTGGTTGATTCTTATATAATAACTTACTACGTATCAGATGTGGGTTTACTTATTATAAGTTTTAAGTAGGTCAGCGTTTTGTCGTACAGAATTTAATTAATTTGTTAACAGCAGAAGCTTTTAAAGTAAATCGTTTTAGAAAAGGTCAGAGTTTTACTTTGTACTGTTTCAGTGTTTTACTTTAGTCAAAGCATTTAATTGGCTTTTAGTTGAGGTATATTGCTGGAAAACTTGTACAGTTTTGTACCCAGGTTGTCTTAGAGTTTGAGTCAATGCCTTGAGCACCCATTCATTTGCAACTTGGTGTACCACCAAGAGCAAACTTAAACAGATTTTATAGTACTATACATTTCACTGCTATGTGCATTAAGCAACCATTTTACTGTTTCTGGAATTTAAAGACCAATAGGGGCCTACTTAATACTCTTTTTTATTAAAACATTAATTATAATTGTTAACAGAGCTCCATCATCTATGCCATGGGATCATTATATTTATGATGGAGCGATTTTCGCATTATTTTCAGTTTCTTCTAGTGTCACGTAGGGTGCCAGTTAACTATTTTTAGAAATCGGGTTGGTAGATACTTATACTTGTTTAACTTCTACAAAATGAATATATTGTATTAAAACAACTTTAAAACAGTTTTGTGATCTTTTGATTTTGCCTCTAAAAAATACATGAAGATCATGAGTCAATTATCTGATCCAATACAGTGATAATGATGAGCAGATGATGTTAATTGTAATTAATAACTTCTGTGATGCCAACAGCATCTGGTGTCTAATTAGTGCACAAGAAATCGACTGACGGTGCATATAAGTCCACCCATGATCACTAATCAAATAATAGTCATCTAAATCAGAGCAATGTAATGTAATGTATAAAAGTAACAGAACATGGTAGCCTAGATGAAAGAAAGACTAACAATTCCGAATAATTATAATAGCCTATAAGTGTGCAGTAACCGGTATAGGGCCTACTTACTCGGACTCGTGTCAGTTTAAAGAAACTCTGTGATAACAAAGATTAATATGACGTCGCCTTCTATTTTCATGTTTGGCCCAGGCCACAGACTCACAGCCTTAGGAAAATAAAGCCATTTACCCTGGGTATGGGCCGAAGCCCCCTTTTAACAGGCTCCCATTGTTCAGCCAAAAATGTGTCTGTACAATCCAGACCAGAGACCACAGTTACGAGCTCAAATTCAGACTGTCAAATTAAGCGGTATACAAGCCTACGGCTTTTATACCTCTGGTCCACGGGTATACCCTTATTCCGGTCTACCTTAATTCCAGTTTATCTGGTCAACTAAATGTTGTGCGGTGAGTTTGGTCTGGTATTCTTTTATGAAAGGCGCTTACAATGGAAGTGGCATATCGAAAAGCATGTACA
>JAQFXW010006020.1:0-10056 GCA_034693945.1 Dendrobaena attemsi | reverse complement strand
TGGCCACGGTATGACGTCAGTCACGTGACCATTCATCCAAAATAAGTAAGACAAAATATATGGAATTAAGCAAAAGTAATCTATGAACAGATACACAAAGGCGCACGACCTAACTCCAAAGCTGTAAAAAAAATCAGCGCAAATACTGACAGTGAGGTGAAAAATTCACCCCAGATTAGCCTCTGAGGGTTAAACTGTTTGAATCCCATCGAAATGGTTCTTTGTATGTAGGCTCAAAGTATTGTTTTATAATTATTGCATGTCATTTAAATCATGATTATGGTTAGAACAACGATGATACTACCACATAAGACTTACTGCATACATGTACATATCGATGTGAAGTTTCTTTTAAACACCTTTACAACATTTCTGCTTGTGGTAATATAAGGAAGATATTGAGTTCATTAGATACTGCATTTGACTTTGGCCAATGACCATGTTGCATATTCTTCAGCTTGTAACAAATATCTAGATAAATTATCCTGTGTCCAAACTGAAGAGCTTAGGTTATGCTGTGGGGCGCCAAAGGGTACCTCTGCTTCAGCGCTTCAGAATGAATGCGGGGAAATGCCTCTTCATTTGAGACGACTGCAAAATTCGCTCAAATTTGGGAATAAATTTGTGGGTTCTAAGTTTCATCCCTCAGCCTCAGTTGTGGAAAACCACTGGACAAATGTATACAGAACACATGAGAGTAGGAAGGACTCCATGTATGCTCGTGCATGTGATTTCTTTTCTTCAACTAATACATCTATTGTAACTTTGTAAGCCCACTCTTTCCTTGTGACCCTCCATTGTCTGGCATGCAAGTTGAAGTTGATACATCTTTTATAGAAGTTATAAGCAAAAGAACTGATAATCCGGAATATTTAAAGATGTCTGCCTTGGAATTAATCTCTACGTGTAGCTCTTATACACATATAAATATATACTGATGGGTCAAAGGTCAATGATCTTGTTGCTGCTGCTTTTGCTGTACCAAGTTTGAATATAGACAGGGCGTTTAGGTTATGCAATGGTGCCAGTATTTATACAGCAGAGTTGACTTCAATTATAGAAGCTGTTCTAAGGATATTGGAATATGAATGTAATGATACTTGTGAATTTGCAATTTTTTCTGATTCTTTGAGCGTGCTTAAAACGGTCGAGGACTTGTTTTAATAATGATTACTTTCAGCCAATGAAGCTACGTAGATTAGGGGTAGAATTAGCTGTTAAGGACTGAAAACGATCAATTTTGACCTCTATTATAGATAGGTTTCACACAAAGAGATTCAGGGGCTTCTATTCCCCCCCCCCCCAAGCAGCCGGGCTCAAACACTCACGACTTTCCGTTTTCCTCCCTCAAAAATATTCTTCCATCTCTTCTGACCGGTCTTCCCTCCCCTATTTCTGAAAATGATACATTATGAAATGTCCCCCCTGTTTTCCACTGGGCTCACTTGCGCCCGCTGGGTATAGGGATAGAAGCCCCTGAAGAGATTATATAATAATCTAGAGAGAGTATGGCCTATTTCCTCTGAAGTCGTTTTTGAAGCGACCGTATGCCCGCACATTTAATTATAGATTACATAGATTTAGTAGTTCGCGATTTATTTATTTTAATTAGTTTTGCTTGCAAGACGGCTGATTGGCAGTTATTAATAAGAAGTCGTTGTTGATTGGTCAAGTGCAGTGGCCTGATGACGTGACTATTTAAATGAGGATAGGCATACTAAAGAGCTGATTGGACAAAAACGTGGTCACGTGGTTTTAAATCTGGCATCCGGGTCAAGGCCGTTTGAAGTTGATCGCTTCATCATAGATAGGCCATAGTCTCTCTAGTCAATACATTGACCTCGATGGTTTTACATCGTCATCTATGTACACTCTCCTTGAGCGCCCCTTATCTTCTTAGCAAACGTAGTATTACACTTTCCGCTGTCGCACTGAACGTCTCGATAGCAGTCGGTTCCTGTCATACGCGTCATGCCGCACATGCCATCCAGAGCATACATGCTACTCTTCTGGCAAATGAGGTTATCACAGCACTGACCGTCATTCTGACAAAGCCAGTTCATCTTGAGGCATACGACGCAGAACCCATCCTACATAATTATAACAGAACACAACACAATTAGCTACCAATCAATAAATCAATCAATTAGCTACCAATCAATGAATCAATCAATAATCTGCTTATTTGAACCCAACTGTACAAATAAAATCAGACAAATACGAGAATCAAAGAACACAAAGCAACCAAAGAAAAATATTACAGGGTGGAAAATCAAACGAGTGGGGTCAAAAGGCGAACAGACAATAAGGGATCTACGTCCCGCAATGGGCAACCTGTAATAGAAATAAAATTATATATATTTTTTGTATTTATTCACACATTTTTATACCGCCCTTTCAAGTCTCCTACTACTCAGAGGCGGTCCCGACTACAGCCCGAAGGTGTGTCGGAGTTTACACGCTGAAGCGCCACGAGCAACTATAAGTGAAGGACTTGCTCAAGGTCCTTACGCGGTGGCTTGGGTCTGAATCAAACCCCCGACCTTTCGGACGCAAGGCAACGACAATCCCACTGTTCCACACGCGTCCTACGTTCTAGCCTGAGATGTTAAATATCTGAGTGTCGGCAATCATCGGGATCGAACCCGGTCCGTGCAAACACAAAGCCGGCGCGCTCCTAATCTAGCTAACTTAATTTAATTATATTCTTTATTATATTCATATTGACAAACGCAGTATGATTATACAGAGGTTATACGAAATACGGCCCGCATAGCACGACACGCAGGTCGGCTTTATAGCGGGTTCGACTTAACTAATGGCCTAAGTGCTGGAACACTCCTGGTGCGGACAAACCAGGAGTGTGGGTGGTCCATCTTATTTTCCAACTGACACGAGACAAACCACACAACAGTAAAGCGGCAAACACCAGCAAACCAAAAACTTAAAATAAGTTACTGCCCCGAGTGCGATTTGAACCCATGCCCTCCGGATCTGACATGCTCAGCTCATCGACCAGCCGCTCTTTCCACTAAGCCATTGACCCACCCACTTGTACAGTAAATGTATACAGAGAGAGGGAAAACCTTTTTGAGGCTTACTCCTCCTGGCCAGCAGCAGACCAATTTCTCACAACATTTCGGAATGGCACGACAGGACTCCCTTAATCGCCTGCAGCTGAGCGGATGACGCCAAACCCTAGAATGAATTCAGAGGAATAATAATCAATAGAAAGTCACAAATGTATTCGTGCGCTAAGCAAATAGTTCGATGTAAACCAGTTATCCCTGTGCATGCTTCAGCTTTCTCCAATCGTAATGAACGTTCAACTGATTGGTGTGCACTTTACGAAGCGCCATAGAGTCGGCAAATACCATAGAATACAACACAATTGTGCTGGGTATAAGCTCACTACCGTGCATCAAAGAGTAATGAAGCAGAGAATCACTGATTATTGTTTCATCTGCAGTGGACTAATATGCTTTTCTTCAAAGACAGTCTGCATGTTGTTAGGACCTTGCCAGCATTGGGCGCTAAGAGCTAGTCAAACTGGTTCGTTCCTAACAGTCTGCCGATATGCTTCGGTGATCATGACGGGATGGTCTTTAGAGGTAGGCATGTGTGGGACTAGGCCCACACGCGTCTATTAAGGGACGGTAGTCCGTAGCCGAAGGGGGATTATCGTCTTGTCTTCTGTTTGCACAAGAATGAATCTACAATTTGTGCGTTTCTGGTCCTATGTGACTTTAAACTTCTCGTGTTGGCAATCTTCGTTTGGGTACATTCTGTAAGCCCATTTCTTCTCAAAGATCTCAATCCCATCTCAAGAGATATTAATGAACCCTGGGCTCCGCTCTTACCCTCTTGGGCATTCGCATGACGAAAATAGCTTGGGCATCTGAGGGTAAGTTAGAGGAGCTACTCGCCTGTACGTTCCATTGTTGACTCCTTTGGTGGCTGAAAGAGACGAAACAGGTTCCTCGTCTGTGGCAGATAAATAAATCGAATGAGACAGACATTTAGAAAGCCAGACATTTTAGAGAGACTAACAAAACGGATACACAAACTATGGATATGATCATTGTGAAGAAATTTATTTCTTTTCCAATTTTTCAGTTCTATTGATTTCTACAATGTAAATATTTATGTTTCTGCCAATGCAGACAATGATAGTCAACCAACCTTCTTCATCAGTACGGCCTCCTCCTTCGCTGACTCATTGGGTCCTTCTCTGCAGGACCAAGATAACAGAATTCATTTTATCAATCAATCGATTAATCAAACAAAAATTAGATAGCGCCCCTTCAAGGTTTCTACTCAGAGGCGCTCCCAACCCAGGCCATGCAGAAGAAAGCAGTTTTAAGCATAGAATGGCGAAGGCAAAACTCGAGGGAGGCAGCACAGCTCTAGAGGGAGTCCGTTCCAGGTCACTGGACCAACGACGGAGAAAGAATGTCACGCGATCATAGGATTTAGGTTAACCGGATTAGAATTACAGATTTACCGAAAACAGAAGTCAAAACGAAAATGACTCCAAAGATGAGATGACGTCTCAGCAACGACGACATGATGACGATCGACACTGTATTGAAACTGAAGAGGAAACGCTACTGTCCAACTGAAGATGCGAATGCTAACTGTGTCACCTGCTGCAGCAACTACAAAGATGTTAAGTGAATCTGCATAATTAAACAATAAGAGAAATATCTTCAAGTGAAGCAATGGCTTTCTCTTATCGTTGAATAGATCCGTAATAATAAGCTGCGCATATGAATGCATTTCAGCAGGAAGAAATTACTCATCAGTATTATATGATTAACGTGACATTATCGTCAGCATTTCGCCCACATACACTTGATTCCACCGCCTACTAAAGCCCCAATGAGCTTTGTATCAATGGATCAATTTATTTATTTTATTTATTTTATTTACGCATTTCTATACCGCCCCTTCAAGTCCACTACTACTAAGAGACGCTCCCAACTAAATCTGGAAATTGGCATCAGTGTTGTTCCAGTATCAGAGCAGTGAAGGATGAAATTACAACAGTTGGATGAATTGTCTTGAGGGGAACAAGAATCATTATGCCAGAAGCATTGCAAAAGAAAACAATTTTGTTGGCCCATGAAGGACATCAAGGCATTACCAAAACAAAAGCAAGGTTGCGAACTAAGGTTTGGTGGCCGTCAATGGACAATGCAGTTGAGGAATTTTGCCGCTCATGCCATGAATGTCAAGTTGTTGGTGGACCATCATTACCTGAACCAATGCAACGAACCAAGTTACCAAATAGACCATGGGAGCATCTGGCAGCCGATCTACTGGGTCCGCTGCCGAATGGAGACTACTTCTTAGTTGTAGTGGACTACTTCAGCAGATATTTTGAAGCAAAGATTCTGAGATCCATCTCATCACAGAGTATCATCAGTAGTCTCGATGATATTTTCACTGCACATGGTTTACCAATGTCATTAAAGACAGATAATGCTGCTAATCTTACATCAGATGAATTTAAAAATTTTCTCCAGAGTCGGCAAATTCAGCACAAGACGAGCATTCCTTTATGGCCTCAATCCAACGGAGAAGTGGAACGACAGAATCGTACACTCCTAAAATGCATGAAAATAGTCCAACTGCAAGGGAAGAATTTGAAAGTGGAATTAAACAAGTTCTTAGTAGCATATAGAACAACACCACATTCAACGACAGGTGTAGCTCCAGCAGAACTGTTGTATGGGAGGAAAATTCGTTCAAAGTTGCCAGAGCTAATTGATGTTGACTGTGCTATGGACATTCCTGATGTTCGAGGGACAGACGAGATGAAAAAGGCGGCAGGAAAAGAATATGGTGACAAAAAGAGACATGCGGTTCATTCTACTGTTGAGGTTGGGGATACAGTGTTGATGCAGCAGAAGCAGCAGAATAAACTGGACACTAGATATAGCCCTGAACTGTATACTGTAGTAGAAAGAAAAGGAAGTGAAGTTACTGTGCAGTCACCAGATGGAGTTTATTATCGCCGGAACATTGCTCATATCAGGAAATACTGCAAACCAGAAAGTACAGAGAAGGAAGAGGATCAAGCATCTAACCAAGATACTGTGAAGCAGCCCGAAGAGCCTGATAAGCCGGATGCGGTTGGTAGAAATCCAAATCATCCAGACACACGACCAGGCCACACATCTTCATCATCCGCTTCGGATACAGTGGAGCCAAGACGTTCATTGAGAGTACCTCAGACACCAGCTTATCTGAAGGACTTTGTATATGGGTCAAAATAAAACTAGGTTTTTAATAATCAGGGAAGGGCAGTCTATCCCGACTCTGTACTATAAGGCTGTTAGTCTAAAGTTTCAGTCTGATGTTAAAGCATAGTTCTTATTTCTTAGTTAAGTTGTGCACTAAGTTTATCGGTTCTGTTTGTGCACTAAGTTTATAGGTTCTGTTTGGGTTTAAGAACTTTATTGAGAAAAGAAGGGATTGTAGTATCTTGGATATATAGTCGATGGACACTTGGACAGGGGAGTAAACAAGAACAAGGAGAATGAGGGACATGATAGGTTTTAACTAGAAGGATAATAAATTACAGTTATTAAATTATACGATACTATAGATATCATTTAAATTTTACTTCTAGGCCTAATTCTAATTCTCGTTAACGAAAATATCACTGGTCAGAGGTCACGTTACAATGAACAGTTGGCAGTAGACTGGAATAGAAATGCGTAAGCACAGATTGAAGCGGAGAAGACAGTAAATGCTACAATTGTTAAGATTGGATGGCTTCAGAAGTTCAGACAAACTTAGACCAGATTAAGTTTGAACAGACCGGACTAAACTATAGGCTACTTCTGATAGCATCATGCTGTACAGCTTTCGCCGCATATGAAGTGTATAGACTAAAATTTGCCTCTATAGACTCCACAGCCCAACAACAGTATTTTATAATTACAGATTTAATTGAAATAGAATAATCTAGAATAAATAACGTATATAATAATCCGGCTATCGCGGGCGAAAGTGAAAGTCACAGAAATGTTCTAGGTGGCGCTATAATAATCTGTTTTCCCATTAAGTGGGCGCTAATGGCTATGCTTGTAATTTGATAGCGTTGACATTACTGTGTGCGATAGTCCTAAAGCCCTCATCGACGGGCGGTACTCAATTGCGTCCGCTCGCCATAAGCGTGATGATCAGTGCAACCATGCGTTGGGAAATATTCCAAATCGTGGGCCTTGCGATGGTGTTCAGCGATCTTGGTAATCTTGGTATGGTGATATTTGGATTTGTTTTGATATTTAAATTGAGCGTTCGTCAGTCAGTCACCCATTTTTTATAATATATCCGTAGTTTATAAATCCGTAAATTATATCCGTAATTTATTCTAGACTATGCTATTTCGTTTATTCATCAGTAGGTAGCTTCATTATCCTGCTCTCGAAGTCTCGATGGCTTGACGGATAAAATTAGGCTTATGTACAGTATCGGAAGAACGTTAGTCCAAGAATAGATATAGTCTAATCACTTACGGGTGGAAGAGTGGCCCTTTTGGTAGACGATTCTTTCCAAACTGAGGTTACAGGAATTGAAAGTAACACTGATAGCCGGGCCCCATAGCGCCTCCATTTATCGTGACCACTCCCCTTAATTGTAGGTTTTATATATAGACCTCTCATTTGCTAATATATATATATATATATATAAGTTGAAGAGATCTTAACCACTGGTAAGTAACTCTAACAACTCCATATGGTGAGTTCAATATGAATCTTCTGAATATTGACACTCTTCAGTATGACAGTAATTCTTAAACTTTATGTACACTTTCCTTTAACGCCCTCTAATACAGGTGCCTACTAGGATTACTAATTCATCCTCTTCCCTTATTGGCAACATCTTTACTAACTCACTTAAGTTAACTCACTTAACTTAAAGAAATTCCCCAGTCTTCTCACAACTGATATAGGCCTAAGTGACCAGCTGCCTATCTTTGCTCTTCTTGATCACCGACTCTCCGCTTCTAATAAACCTACATATATATATAGCCTATATATATCGTATCACTATGGCCTATAATTTTTAACCTGATATCATGAATGCATCCTGGATGAACACCCTCACACCACCTAATCCTAATATTGCTAATATTCAACTTTTAGTGACGTCACCCACTAGTTTTTGATGGTTTGGATAATGTTTTACCTTATTTTGCTAATATTGTTGCCAAAAGTAAATATTTTAAAATTAAATTCCACAGGATTACAGGTAGTTCACATTTTAATATCGGGACCAAATTTTATTAGAATATTTCAAACGCAACAAGAGCTCCATCACTTTTTAAGGTAAAATTTGGTGCGTTAAGCGTTTTGAAATCATCGGAAATCAGTCGGGGCACTCATTAAAAGTGCTGCAACTTTTTGTTGCGTTTGAAATATTTCAATAAAATTTGGTCGTTATATGTAAATATGAATTACCTTTATGCATATAAAATTTCATTTAAAAAGTACCCTTGGCGGAAATAATAGCAAAACACTCAAACATTATTCGAACCGTCAAGAAGCAGTGCGTGACGTCAATAAAAGTTGAATAACTTTTGTTGTGTTTGAAATATTTTTATGATATTTGGCAGTTACATGTAAATTTGAATTGCTTTTCAGCTTGCAACATGTTATTTAGACATTTCTACTTTTTACCGAAATATTCTGGAAAGACTTAGGGGTTACTTTTTTTATCACCCTGTATAACACACTATCAGCTTATGGAATTTTGCGGATTACAATTTTAACAATTTCCTATGCTCTCAAATTAAATTCTGCATAAATCTAACCTTAGAATAATGCAACTGTCATCCACTTCTCGCATATCACTGATTCAGTACCATCTCAACCTGGCCTCTCGTACTTTTACCACTTGCCACTATAAGTGTATTTATGGTGTTTTCATTCCTTCCTCAATGAGATTCCAAGTATCCGTCTCTCATGTCTATTCTTTTCAGCAACTCTTCCTACTTATTTGTCTGACGTCCAGGCCGCAGCTCCACAAATCATCACTGGCATTACCATTGTACACCTTTACCTTGATTTGGATCGGCATTTTGACATACAGTAGGCCTACATAATAATTTACTGGATTAGTGGACCTACTTATACATACATGATCTTAATTGATTCAATAAATTTGATTTGATTTCTTTTAAAGACGACAGTAGATCAAGTTATTGTTCTGTCCTTCCCACCAAGCTATATTTACTATAGCTCTCCACTTACTTACATAATATAGGAGGACCATAAGAGCCCACACTGTTCTTGAACTCGTCACTAATAACAACGACCCTGAAGCGGCATTAAAAACTGCACCTGCAGAGACACTGTTGTATAGGAATCTAGTTGTAAATCAGGGTTGATAAAATCGCGATTTTTCAAATAAAAATTAAAAGATCGGATTTTTAAAATTTAATTTGGATTTCTGTTATTAAAGATATTGTTCTTCTAAAGCAGTTTCTGTAGCAGGTTCAATAGTATTTACTCACTTTTTGAGAGTATCTGAATGTCAGCTCTATATGCATTAAGCTTATTTTAAGTTACTTTTACGTAACAATCACTTCCTTTTACTAGTAGCAATACAAACCAGTTAATTACTTTGAAAAGGTATATGAAACACTAAACGTTTGAACGGTAAACAGTCAGTTAAAGTCCATGAAACCGTTTTTGTTCTGACTAAACTGTAAAATTACACGGTGTCCCAAAACAAGTGATCCCTTTTTGTTTTGCGATATATTTGCTAATTTAAAAAAAACCTCTATATAATACTAGATCATGAAATAGGGATAAATTATCAATGTTTTCTGAAATTGTTATCAAATTCTATCAACAGAGTCCGTAGTTACGCACGCTCTCAAATGTTGGAAAAGAAAAGCTGAAGTTTCCAACATGTAAAGATATGAAATTAATAATTTGAGACCGCGCTACCTTAATTTCTAAAACTTAATACTAGTAAATATGACGTCATAATTCCGTCACCCATTTAAGGTGACAATAATGAAAATGGGTCTCCAGT
>JAQFXW010006019.1:0-10056 GCA_034693945.1 Dendrobaena attemsi | reverse complement strand
TTGTTTAGCTATTTTACAACTCTTTAGGATTTACTAAGAATGATCGTATATGGGAACGACTAGATAAGCCTAGGCTTCTTCTCCCCATCAATTGATTCCTTCTCGTTTTCTCTCTAACTTTGACCCGTAGTAGATTCGGTCTTCCTTGATCAGTTATATTCTGTTTTGGTCTGTATAGGCCTATCACCGTTTGAATTGATTCAATAAATCTGATTTGATTTGATGATCGACTGAATGAATTATTAACAAAAGAATGAACGACGATTTAATGAATGTGCAATCAGTCAATCAACAGATAAATCAAACATCAAATTTATAAATAATCATGCAGGTAGGCCTATACAACCAATATGTTCATTATGTTCAGAGTATCGAACCCCCCAATCCCTCCATTTTAAAGAGGACCCCGACAGGTAGAACAATAAAAATTCATTACATGAAATAGTTATTTTATAATAGAGGAGCTAGTTTTGGTTAAAACAGGAATTTGCATGTATAATTTTCAACTTCTAAATGGCATGCATCATGCATGAAACCAAGTTTAAGAGGGACAGACTAAGTATACGTCTCGTTTGGTTCAACTTCTTTCTGACAATAAATAGGCTATAGTCTCTGCTTTAATTATTAAATCACTTTGTTTTAGAACTATTTTACGGCTTCTAATTGTTTCGCGTTCGGTTCGATTAGGGATTTTTCATAAATAACGAGCATGCCCACCCCGAGTAGGCTACATGCAACGAGCATGGAACCCCGAGAGGTTGATCCGGCCCTGCATGTTATAAACAGAAATCGTATCAACATAATAGCATGTATAGTCATCACTGATAGATTATCAAAAGAGTTCATGAGTAGTTTGCAATTAATGTGGCCCACGCAAGCCATGTAATTTTTGCAGGGACATTATAATGGACAACGGACGACAACCAACGATTTAAAGAGCAGAATAACAGCAGAATAATTAAGAAACGAACAGTTGATAGATTTCGAAATGATCAGCCGAAGAGAAAATTATCGTCCGATCAAAGGCAACAGGAACAAAAGCTGAACAAAAGAATAACGACACACGAAACACCAAGAAAGTAGCAGAGCAGCAATTTACACACGTCAAGTAAACACGAGAAGACGAGACGTCTGTCTGATGTGGGTAATGAGCGAACCCTAAACTGACTCTTAAAGACTTAAACTATGGCAAAGAGAAGAAGCAGGCCACAACTCCCAAAATCAAGAGACATTATTAAGAAACACCACTACCAGCAACAAGAACACAAGCACCATCTCACAGCGGTGTATTTAGGGGGGGTTACGGGTTCAACCCCCCCCCGAAATGATTTTTACCCAAGTATTTTTTATGTAAACCCCCGAAATGTTTTGCAAAGAAATTTTCAGGGAAACACAGATTTGGCAGAAGGAAATGACCCGAAAATCTGAGAAATTGCGATGGACTAAAAAAGAATGTCATCGGTTTTTTCGCCGACTTAGGCCTACAGAACATAAATTTAGAGATTTGGGGCGAATGAGTAAAACGGAAAACCCCCAGAAATCAGTTTCTGGCTACGCCTCTGCCATTTCACGGCAACGGATTTTTAAGAGTGTCATAGAAGAACAAAGACAACGGAAGCAACGAAACAAGAGAGAGGAAAACACGACGCAATGAATGATGCAACAACCAGAGAAAACGAGAAGAGAGTAAATCCACTTTATAACAGTCATCGAATCCACGACTCCCCATATTCACGACACCGGGAGATAACAAGATACCACAAAAACACTACCAGCAACAAGAACACTACATGCACCACCTCTACAACCATGATCAAACCCATTTCCACTTCAACAACCACCACCGCCACCATCGAATTGCCTTTATATTGAGTGCTTTGCTATGTCAGATAATCAGATTACATGCAATCAGAATTCAATCGCTTCCCGCATGCTAATAAATAAGTATGTAAGATTCCCAATTATGTAATTGCTTGTCTAGAGATGACGGACCTTTAAAAATCGAAAACTTAACCTGCGCTTCTTATTCGGCGCTTCTTATTCGGCGCTTCTTAAACAAATTGTTGGGTTCTGTCAAGTTGCTGAGATATAGCAGTCCGAAAGCACAAGGTCTGCAGAACCGACAAGGAGTCTCTGGCTGGCGTCAAGTTTGGCTGAAGAGCTCACTGGTTTTTCGACTAGAACAACGTTTAGCGGCCAAATATTCTTTATAAAGGAGAACTTATAGATTAGAATGCGTATTGTAGATGTTAAGAGTGTCTTTGAGTCGACGTCAGTTTTGCCTAGAATTTGTCGTTTGATAGATTTCTTTTGGGTTTTTAAAATTTCCTCGTTGTAAAGGTAGTTTAACTAGTTTATAAATATTGATTCAATTGCTTAAATCTAGAATTTAATGTAATAACATCAATTGCTATCAATAATATTGCTTTGTGCTTGTCACTGCAGAGATAGCCGGAAATCTCAACTGAATTAAATCTAAATTGGAGTTTTTTCATGATACTCGAAATAGGAAAATCGTAAAACCAAACAATCCTCATAAAAACACAAAGCAACTGTTCATTTCCCAATAGACTTGGGTTTTCTACCTCTGAGCAAAAATAATGTCGCCAAAAGTCAGCTGGGTGGAGCGTAGAACCAATGAAGAAATCTTGCAACAGGTAGAGGAAACAAGATCACTGATAGGCACTATACGCGGACGACAAAGGAAATGGATTGGACACATCCTGAGAAGTGACACCCTACTTAGAGACATCATCGAAGGAAGAATGGAAGGGAAGAGAACACGTGTAAGTAACCGAGAACAATGCTGCTGGACTGGATGATGGACGAGGAGGGATACAGTGGACTGAAAAGAGAAGCACATAACAGAGAAAAATGGCGTCAGTGGACATACGAACCTGCCGGAAGGCAGAGAACATAAAGAAGAGAAGAGCAAAAATATGCATTGGCATAAAATTATAGAGTAGGCTAATATTATTATTGATAAAAAGCATCCCAATAAGCCCTATGTATTTTTCAGCCAGAACACCTACATTGTATAAGTGGTAGGTTGTTAATCAGATTTTTTGTAGCCAAAATGAATAAATGTCATAAACTATTCTCCCTTAGGTCTATTAGTTACTGGGTAAGCCTACAAAACGGCACTCTTGCAAAGTTCGTTATAGGTCAAAGGTGAGACATTCCGTCCTCTTAGTGCAAACCATTATCTCGTCGTTGTGAAGATGATTTCGTCGAGAAACGGCTCAAACTTAACGAGGGTTAATAGTATCTATGCTCAACGATCTGTTGTACAATTATTTCCAATAAAATTATCTTTTTTCTAATCACCATAAAATATTACTCGGAAACCTGCTGGGAAGCTCCACATTTCTAGCTGCATCTAGGAGAGAGAACTCGGGAAATGGAAGGAGAGGGAAGGAAAGGACAGGAAAAGCAAAGGCAACATATATCCGAATAGTAGTAGCCTATAAATTAAAGTAATGATAATTCTTCATAAAATTTCTGATCGTGGGGCGGGGTGGTGCATTGAGAGAGTCGAAGTCTCGCGGACTCGATTCACACCATAGCCACTGCGTATAGGAACCTTGAGCAGGTCTTTCACTCACAGTTGCTCTAGGTGGAAAGTCCGACAAATCGTCGGGCTGTAGTCAGGACCGCCTCTGAGTAGTAGTGGACTTCAAAATTCAGTAATGGAAATACATGAATAAATAAATGAAAATAGTTAAACATGTAGGCCCTACGTGTAGTAATATGAAAGAACGCTGTGCATGGAGAAATGTGTTGTGGCCTATTTTGCTCTGCCGCTGAAGCAGTTAAAAATCGATTCTCTTGTGAAAATATTGCATTATTTCGCCTTAGACTTAAAGAGATACCCTGGAAAGAAATATGGCTAATCGATTGGACGCTGTCTACTATATATTCCACCATTGACCAGGACTGACTGGAGTGGGGTAGGGTGGGCAAAGTGGACGGGAAGGGGAGGTGGAACGCAGTGGTTGACGTTTGATATCTAGTGGGGAGCCAGACAGACCTGTATTCCCCCCAACCTTCGATCGGAGGGGCAGATCCATGGGTCACATGATGAATAGTTTGACCTTTACTGCTAGGTCATCACAGCAAGATACTTTGATAGAAGTAGCCGAGTGTGACGGGAGGATGATATGCAGGCAAGTATTCAGACTGACGTCCTAGACGAAAGAAGGGCTTAGTTTATTGACGGACAGAGACAGTACTAGACTGATAGACAGAAAGACAAACAGACATACATAGAGAGAGAAGCCAGAAAAGGAGCGTAGAGACTGTGAGGACGAGCGGCAGACACACAATTCAAGCAGACGAACACGGGGATCGGAAAGTCAACTTAGGAATACTATTCGTGCACTGACAACAAACAGCTATCCACCGAGCAACTCTGTCCTTTACTCCGCATAAGAAAGTATAATTGTATCCGATATACATTCAATGGTTCAAGAAACACCCAAGACCCCCCCCTTCACCAATCAGTCGCAGCCTAATCCGCCACCTGGTGACGACAAAGTACCGTCTTCATCGGCTGTTCCACCCCCATCCGGTCTTTTCGTTTTCGGACGCATCGTCGCGAACGTAACGCGAACAACGTACGGGACAACGACGACTTATCCGTAAGCGGACCGGGATCGCACAGCAGAACAATGAATTTAACAGCCGCGGCGGGTGGACCACCGCTTGTCCAGAACAGCCGGTCAAGTATCGGATTGTCAACGCCAGATGATCCAGATCTATAGGTGGACGTTGGAAAATACAAGATTCTTTTTCCGTCATCTGGGAAAGAAGTTCGGGAGATGTTGGGAGGGAAGCAAGGACTGGAGTGATATTGAGTTGCGGCCGACAGAAAGGAAAGCGCAAACTACGTCTCTGTCCTGGCCTGCCAATAACAATCATAAATTATTCTGGTAATTTGCCTTTGGTTGTAGTTGTTTTCAAGTAGAACCTGTACATCTCCAGTAAAACGAAATCAATTAATACAAGAAAGTTTTCAATTTCCGTTTAATGCCACGAACGCCATCTCTCACCAGGAATAACAATGTCACTCCGTTCCGTTATTAATTTTTTATAATCTAGGCCTATTGTCTAATTTTTAAATTAGTTTCCTCCAATGCGATAGGCCTATAGCCCTATATTTTGGGTTGTGTTGAATAATTTGCTGAGCCCTGCAGTGAAGTAGGCATAGGCTTTTATGACCGCCATTGGTCGAAGTTCTCCGCATCAAATGTCTGCTTAGAAGACCGAGAGAATTCGACCTCTATCGTGTAGGCCTATAGAATGTGGCCTAAAATAATTATGATGGAATATCCATCTCTTTAAAAATTGAATTCAAACTACAAGCTGCTTTTTCGTTAACTTATCGCGATCGACGTCGACGTAAATCTTTCCCCGTAACTTTAAAGATAACAACAACTGATAACATTTTCCATAATAGTTTGTTATGTATACATTCTAGATTGACGTTTAACTTGCTCTAAACACTAAATAACTTTTACAGGCCTAGCCAACGACAGCATGAAGATATATACGTCACTCACTCCTTCCGCTGACATTAATGCACCACAGAAATCGTTGTCAATAAAAAGGGGCTGAAACCGAGCTAAGCTGACTGACTGATGATGATGATGATGATGATGATGATGTTCTGGGCTGCGGGGAGAGCGACGTCGTTGCGAAAAGGAGTAAATCGTCACTGCAGATCAGGCTCTGTTTGAGCTGCTATAAATTGAGAACAAGCAGAGCAGATGGTCATAAACAGGAGGGGCAGCTTACAGCGACCAGCTGCTGCAGCCTGTAATTCAGTGTGACATATTAGTCCGGCGAGCGACGATATAGGCTACACTCCAGCGAGCTCTTGAAGTGCAAATTGATTCTGCAGCAGTGCTCCAGCTCTTTGTGATTTGGGATAAGATTTTAGGATTACCTGGCACATAGACTTGGGATATTTTAAAACAATCTTGTGATTTCTATTAATTATGTCTACAGACTAGAGTAACCGTCGTATACGCTTAAGTCGTTGTAAATCGAAATATGTGCCACTTCAGATCACAACGTTTGCAGTTACGCCTACTTGGGATATTTATTTCAATTTTGGGGAATTCTCCTCAAGATCTTGGATATCTGAAAATGGAGAGAGTGATCCGCAGGCTGCATAATATTATAGGGTCATGTCCGCTTCAATCACGGAATATTCGTCCGTCTGGCTTCAACGGCTCGGAAACGGTTTATTTAATTTCGAGAAGAAGAAAAGACCGTGTCCCCCCTTTCAGTCGCTACTCCAATCGGCTTCTGCTGAATCTGCTCCATGCAGGAGTAGGAGTTGGAGTAGGAGTAGGAGTTGGAGGAGGATGGAAGGAGGAAGAGGAGGGCGAGCTCCTTGCGCCCATTGCTCGTCGGATAATCGCGACTCGTCGTCGTCGTGTGGGCGATAATCGGGGAAATGGGAAGAGGAGACGACGATCGTGGAATTGGACGCGACGGCGTCAACGGAATTTCCAAATGGTCGTCATCATGCATGTCATGCGGATTGGAGTGTTGATTCGATAGAAAAGAGATCGGTCGAACCACTTTGTACTCGGAATCAAATCTGCATATATATACATACATGTATCCTCCCAGGGAAGACGTACGACTCTCTTTCGGTCTGTCTGTAGTCTGTCTTCCTGTCCGTCTGGACGTGTGTCTTGCTAAGTCTATGTCTAAGTATCTGCTGTCTGTCTGTAGGCCTTCGCATGATTTTGCACGTGTCTGTCTGTTTGACTGTAAACCTGTCTGTGCGACTGTAATATAGCTTGTCTGTCTACATGTGTGACTGTTATTACTTTCTGTATGTGTGACTATTAACCTATCAAATCTGCATATATATATATACATACATGTATCCTCCCAGGGAAGACGTCTGGGCGATTTTTAACCTGTCTGTCTGTGTGTATGCTTGCCTACCCACAATCCATCTGTCAGTCGTTTGGCTATTCTCTCCCGTCCATTTATGTTTCCAAACAATTTGACATTGGTCAGTAGCCGTTAGAAAGATATCCACACGAAGTATAGGCCTATAGTTTCGCGTCCATCAGCCACTAAGCAGAAATTCATTTCCTCTGATGTTCAATTTCCGTTAGAAGCTTTTGCATCTAGGCCTATATATTGCGTCACAGAGATTTGATGTCATGATGACAACAGCGGATGGTCGTGATTGCTTACGGTCGCACTACATGTAGCATCAAAGAGCTGCGATGGAACCGTGTATAGTGTCCCGATGCTCTCTTTGCTTCAGTCGACCTGTGGCGTATACTGTGCAACAGCTTTGTGCAGGCCCCGAATTATTACGGAGGGAGTTTTTGTGGAATGGCGAGAAAGTATTGTCAGAGAAGACATGGCAAAAACCTACAAGGGAAATCCATAAACACAAAGTTGAATCATCAGAATGCATGGACTTTGCAGAGCGAGAATTAATGGATCTAAGGGTTCCTCTTTGCTATCTGTCCTCTACCTGTCTGTCTGTCTGCTGTCTGTCTGTTTGTCTGTCTCTGTTGACCATCTCTGCGTCTCTCTGTCTGTCTGTCTGTCTGTTTGTCTGTTTGTCTGTCTGTCTATCTCTGTTGTCTCTTTCTGCTTCTCTCTGTCTCAATGTTTCCCTCTCTCTGTATGTCTTCTGTCTCTGTCTGTCTGTCTGTTTGTCTCTCTCTGTGTCTCTCTGGGTTTCTGTCGCTCTCTCTGTCTCTCTGTTACTCTTTCTGTCTCTCTCTGTCTCCCTGTCCTGTCTGTCTGTCTGTTTCTGTCTGTTTGTCTGTCTATCCTTCTCTGTTTCTTTGTATGTCTTTCTGTTTGTCTGTCTGTCTGTCCCATCTGACTCTCTGTATGTTTTGTCTATCCCATCTGTCTATCCGTCTGTCTCTCTGTCTGGCATGTCTGTATCGTCTGTATACCGTTCACAAACCCGGAGCGTCTCTTATAATACTCCATCCCTCCAAAAATCCTTCCTTCCTATTATACGCGTCTACCTCGATGTGAACAGATTCTTCGAATATCGCTTACATTGCGAATAATAATTGTCAGAAGCGCTTTATGGGATCTGCGATCAGTTTGCAAAAAACATTTCGCACAGGATCGGATGTGAACTTGCGGATCTTCTGAAACCGTTGTAGAAAATTATACAAACGACCTGTAAAGCGACACTTGATGATTCATAAATAGACACAGTATGTGTGGGCTAGCCTTTGTTGCTTCATTTATAAAACGATTTCAAACATGTGAAATGTTTTAATCGTTTTATACCGTATAATGCATGTGAGCTTATCATATGCAAATTAAGGCTATTCACTTACTTGATTACTTACTCATTCAAGAGAAATCCATCTGTTACTACAGTCTGTTAGTATTACGTATTTAAACAAGTATAGCAAGTAAGTGCATATAATATGTCCTAATTTAATCACCACATTCAGCAGTAGCAACTGTAATAAGTTATCACCTAGCGTCATATGCCTTCGCGATCCAATTGCATCCAATTGACTATAGGCCCTACTCATCAATCAATTTGGTCTACGAAGAAATACAACCAAAATCAAGGTAAACGGCCAATAAGCTTATAGCAAGTCGGTTGTCATCTTATTCGCTCAGCTCTTGTGACCTCTGTACAGTAGTCTTAGGGTGTAGCCTATGGGGCCTACATGGCTGCGTCGATCGATCGACTTTTAAGCTGTATTAGCACAAACCCATCGCAGCCAAGAGACAGAACGTTAAAAGTGGTTAAAGAAATCAGTTCATGTCAGGAATGTAGTACCCAATCGACCAAATGAATGTCATTATAGTTCCGATGCTGCTGGAGTCTGTGTAAGGATTCCAAAGACTTCCACGTAAGACTTCTTTAACCCGGATGACAGGATTAAGCGGTGCGTTCCAACGTCCTCAGAATTGGACATGGACGACCAGATTGTCCTACAGTAATGGCATTCAAAGGGCACCATTAAAACTCTCCTCTTTTTTTAGAAGTCCCAAGATGGTGGGGAAAAATTCATAAGATTGGAATAACATCCCAAGTTATTGCAAATTGCAAGCTGCAAATATTATTCCTACCCATTTATGACGACTTTAAAACGGTTATTCAACACTGTTTAACTTTCCATAAGAAAAATCTGATCAAGATTTCCAATAAATTAATCACAAGTCCATCTACCAAATTGCAAGATCTTGGAAAATCTCAAAGAGTGGGGACATTAATTATTTTCATGTGATAACAAAATAATGCTGCAATATAAAAATCCAGTGATTATAACGTTTTAAACAACACAGTGAGACAGCATTTTGGTCATCTGCGCTGCGGTCGAAAGAGGTGCGCGTCGCATCCCACCCGGTGAGATAATCCTCTGCAATTGACCGTATAGCGCTCGATTACTTACTGAGTCTCAGTTTCATGTTGCGCTACACGTTGACGGGTAATTAATTACTGGTTCACATGATGACGTAGATCGGTCGTCGAATCATTTAGACGACGATTTTCGGATGCACCGAGATAACTAAAACATCGAGAGATTATTCCGGGAACGCCAATGCCATGGCTGCTCGCATGTCACGGTTTATGGACTTCTTTGTAATAGTAATTGAACGAGAACATCCTTTAATGGGCTATTCTTTAATGAGCTGCTTTGTAATAGTAATTGAATATTCTTTAATGAGCTCCTTTGTAACAGTAATTGAACGAAAACTGTAATCTAAATCGTATAATTCGACGCTTTGGCGAAGAGATAAAGCTCACAAGGCTCCATTATTCCGAGCAAACTTTGTTATCATAGGCTGTCGTTAAGCTGAAGCAACACACACAAAACAGTCTAGCCGCTCTCTGGCGGTTAGATTGATAATTTCTTTATCTGATCTGGTCTAGTTTAAGCGATGGGATAGAGAGAGTGCTAAGCCTATAGGTACCATGAAACCCTGAATGGATACCATGTAACGGGCCGCCGGTGTGATGCGATATTTAGTCCGGCGAAATATTACGTCCGAATAGCCCCGCCTACGGTTGTCATTGGTCCATGT
>JAQFXW010006018.1:0-10058 GCA_034693945.1 Dendrobaena attemsi | reverse complement strand
AAAACAGTTCTTGACCTTGCTAAAGAGACGGATTCGGGGGGAAAAGTCCAGGGGGAAAGTCCTACTGGTTTTCGGGGTGGAATTGTCCAGGGGGAAATGTCGGGGGGGAATTGTCCTGGGTGAAATATCCGGGGGGGGGGAATTGTCCGGATACCCTACATCATAACGGGCGCGCAAGGCTTGGCATGCATGTATGTAATGTATAAGCATAATGCCTTAGGCCTACGTTACAAAAAACGATAACGTAGAAACCTATCTGCTGTGCCCAGCAATTTCAGCCTGGGCGGCACCGAAATCAATGTAACGTAACCTATAATTTATGTAGCGCCTGCGTGGTTTGCTTATTGGCTTTCTAGGAGCCGGTCTTTTATGTGCTGGGGCGAGGTGTATACACCGGACTGAGGGCACTTGCTGTGGCGAGCCCTAAATCAACCGTCAAACTATTAGGAACTTTATCTTGGTCATTTATCGTCTCGCCGAGTGCACGGATGCTTCGCCTGTCGGTGGTAGAGGTGGTAGAGGTGGTAGGGGTGGTAGAGGTGGTAAGGGTGGAGGGGTGGGAGTGGAGGTAGTGTGGGAGGTGGAGGGTGGGGGCTGGTGGTAGTGGTGGTGGTACAAAATGGCCGACCCTCAGCAACACTGCCTCTGCCTCTACTGCATTAGTGTCCTTTATGCGCTCGTTGTCCACCCAGTGAAGATTGGCTGAATGCGTGGACCAATGGCTGCCAAAAACAGACACTAGTGTGTCGGTTTCTGTTTGGATGTTTATTTATGCAGCGGTGCATGGACGCATTTGTGTGCTTTTAATGTTGAATTGAGATTCTAAATGTGGCGCATGTGCAGGGGCGTATTTAGGGGGTTTACTGGTTCAAACCCTCTCGAAATGATTTTTGTCCATTTAAAAACGGGCATCAGCTTTTTCGGTGACTTGCAGACAGAGCAAAAATGTCTAAAACCCCCGAAATAAGTTTTCTGGCTACGCCACTGCGCATGTGAAATAAGCGACGGTGCCCTTCTATACGCCACAATTGCACATCTCTTTGTATATGACAACACTAGTGTCTGCTGTTGAGAGCATAAATAACCAGTGGACAGAAAGACCGCAGCCTGAGTTGGTTTCATTTTAATCGAGACCGCGGCGTGTGTAATCAAGTACCCTGCCCGAATTACTTCGCGACCCCTAAAGCCAGGGCTTAGCCTTCGTACCGTGTCGCCACTAAGCGTCGAATTGCGTCCGGGACATCGCACGGTAAGCCGACGGATCAGGCGCTATATAAATTATCGTGGACTGGAGGTGGTGTCCGTTGGAGAGGTGCTATACGGGGGTGGGGGCAATCGCCTACAGCACCGGCTTAACCCGAATCAGGACCAGATTTACGAGCGCCTTCTGCGAGGCGGATAGGGCAGAAGAAGCGGAAGAAAGGCAAGTGAAGGGCAAAGTTGTCTTCGAGACTGTACACGACAAAGATTGGTCAATCGCTTCATTGTACCATTCACAATTCATCGATTCACTCATTCTTTCATTCATCGGATCGTTGTTCATTCATTTGTCCACTAATTCATTCAATCGTTCACTCATTCATCAATTCATCAACTCAGTGGAAATGTATACAAAAAACCAGAGCCATGGACGATAGTGAGGAGGGAGCAGAGGCGCGACAGGAAAGTCGGTTCGAGGGTTCTCAATTGAATTTGGTCGGAAAATTTCACAAATCTATACCAGCATAATGTCACTTTAAAAAAAGAGAGTAAAAGATGGAGGGCTTCAAATCTGTAAACCTTGTATACCTAAAGTATATGTGCATAGGTGAAGGAAGGGTTACAGGAGAGAACAGAGATGATATTGCTTGTAATCTCATTGAATGAAAGGAATAAGGAAGACGATCAGAAATAGACTTGGGTAGTAACTTACAATGTACTGAATGTAGTACGAGAGCCCAGGTCGTGATGGTACCGAGGGCGTGTGACGAGCAGAGAGAATGACAGCTGCATTAGAAGAATCGTGAGAGCAGACGTCTACGTATTTGACAGAACTGCCAGTCACACATTGTCATTTCTCAGTCGACTATACAGCCAATCAAACAGTCCGTCAGTCAAGTAGGCCTAATTAATTCGTTCATCCATCCATCCATTCATTTTTTAATTCATTGACCCATTCATTAATTCGTTCATTCGGTCTGCTAGCCAATCGATCAGTAGTCAATCGAAACGTCCTTACCCTTCGTTACAGGCGATATCAGAAGGAGGTTGACCATCGCTGCACCGTAACCGTGACCCATCAAGGTCACTTCGTTCGGATCGCCTCCAAAGACCGCTATGTTCTCTCGGATGTACTGCAGGGCAGCGACCAGGTCCAGCAGACCGTAGTTCCCATGGGCGTTGCTGTCGCCTGTACTCAGAAAACCTAAATATTGCAGCCACATCAAATACATTTAAGGGCAGAGCATGGCTAGGGAAGGTAAAGGTATAGAGATCATTGTATAGCGACCGTTTGGCCTCGACCCTGTTCATTTTTCAATGAATCAATCGGGTGAAATCCTTCACCACCGCTCGTCCGTTTGAATGGACGTCACGCCATTTTAGGTCCCCGTGTTCGGACCGTGCTAAGGTAGGCTCTTATGTGTGGTGTGATAAAGGTGAGATAAGGTGATGCGTCGTTGCTCACCCCCTACGGACAATATAGACTGTATCAGAAACTTTGTACATCCACGCCATCTATCAAATGTCGACTGGAATCCATTGCTTGACTCTATGTGCTTGCGAGTGCCTGCCACCCTTTATGACAATCCCAGCTTACCATTTACTACACTGCATACTCACAAGTTTACGGGTTAGCCCACATTAGAATTTAACATCTTTAAGGCTAGCGAAGAGTAGATTTCTTAAGTAGACTGCTAAGCTTATGTGAATTCTGGAACAAATGATTCAACGAAGGAATGAAAAGAAGCTGTAAGTAACTGGACCGTGGGCACTTAGCCTTGGAAGCTCCCCCGTGTTTCGATACCCGAAGCCGCCGTTAGAGCAGAAAGGTTAGACGTGAGCTAGGACATTGATTTGGGAACCACGAACAATCCTGCCACATCAGGTGTCGTTTCTATTGGACAAACAATTATTGGTGCGAATATTAGCTTGCTCTGCCAGACTGTACTGCAGAGCGCGTGCTTACCGCGGTTCATCTGCTGACACCGCCGTTCATAACAAAACAGACAGAGAAAAAGCCTGGAACCAAATAAGCCACATGGAAACGGAACCAGAAACAGTAACTAAACAACCGGTGAAATGCCAGAATATTATTATCCAGATGGCATCAAAATCTGGTGAGAACCATTCAACCACAAGAGTCGTCAAACGAGCCCATTAAAATGGTATCATTTTACACGTGAGGGTACATGAACCTTCCGGATTTATAGTAATTGCGCCAGAAGCAGTCATCGTCATTAACTGGTACTTATCGCAGAGATGGTCACAACTGTACCTGGAGAGAAGGAGAGTGCTTATCTGGAACACTGTAACAGCCTACTATATTTACTGCATTCCTTTTATTACGATATTGCTACTTTATGTGGTAGCAACAGTATAAATAGTAGTATTGGTAGAGGGTAGTAGACCTAGTGGAAGACGTGGAAGTAAAGGAAGAAGCAGTAATAGTTGCAGTAGTAAGTATGTAAGTCTATCCTTTATTATTCCAATTGTTGGCTGCCTTTTGGTTGACATGAGAACCACATTAACGTCTCAAAGGTGTCCCTACATTGCCATAATGCTAGTACATTAGTAATCTACAGCACGCATACCATCATTTTAATTATATCCTAACTATAATCATATTGTCCGTGTTATTAATGTCTTACCGGCCAAACAGCCTCCGGTAATTTTCTCTGTATACAAAAGCTATGATGTCTAGTACTAACTTATAGTATAGTGGTAGTAAGAACAGTAGCATAATTTATATTGATCAGTTTTGAATTAACGTGACTAGTGAGCAAAAACTGTTTCTCTCGGATTGAACAGCTGTTTGATTCACGTCATGTGAATAGAAAATCGGTCTAATTGATGATAACGAGCTTGCAATCATCGGCAATTATCTTCGATTGAAGACGAACTCAGGTCACTGGAAAATCGATAAAGTATAGGCCTAGAATATGCCCTAGATGATGATGATGACTCGACATGGAAGATGAATAATCATTATTGAGCATCAGTTGATGGGCAGAGGAAATCACCCATTCGCGTATATCGCTGGATTCGTGGAAGGGAGGAAAAGGTGGATGGATAAAATCAGATGTGTGGATGAATACTGAATATTGGATAAATGGTTTGGACAAATAGATAGATTATTTGATGAACGGATGAAAACCTCTCTTACTAGGCAAATTAGTTTACTTGAAGACTAGGATAAGCTATATATTGGTGCTGAATAACTGCAAAATGTGAGTAAGTATAATCTTTATTGTACCAGCTGCAAAACAAACAGCACTCTGGTGTACAGAACTCAAGCTAATGTAATATGTATAAATTGAGCATTTAAACACTGGCTGGAACAATGTCAATAACAATATCAATGGCCCTCTTGCAACAATGTATTCCAACTACAAATATTTTCTTCATTCTGGTGTGAGTAGATGCTCTAAATAACTAAACTAGGCCTAATGAAGGCTCTAAAGAGCTCGCGTCACATTCTGTTCAAGCCAAAGAAAATACTATATACAACTGTTCAACGCGTGCAAAATGTACTGAATGGCTTTGCTTGTGAAGAAACAATGAATTTCACATATTCCCATCTGTGTCTCGCCATACGAATATACTTGGATAGTAGATTTGCCTCTATTTGCTACTCATTCACCGGTCGGATTATTGATTGTTGACCCATTGCTCTGTCTATCTACGACTTATTTGCTGCTGATTTTCTGTTGCTCCTATTTTAGGTTTGGCTGCAAGTCACGGAAATCTTCGTTCTACGACACCAGATGAACTCGTGCACGCATTTCGACAATCAAATTTCGTTTCTATCCAATGGTTGCTCCATCCATCAATCCTTAGATCTGCCTTTCTGTTGACCTCGAATGACCTTCACGAGCTTCTATACCCCCCTTAGCAACCGGGCTCAAAAACTTTTCTCCCCAATTCAGGCAAAATTTGAGCTCCCGCCCTATTTATGATTTCTCACCGTAATTTCATGCAAAATGTGATACAAATTCTAAAAGATCGATTCCCCTATTTTCCACTGGGCGCAAGTGCGCCCTCTTGGAATAGGGGTAGAAGCCCCGGATGACCTTTGCATCTTATAAACAATCACTAAAATCTGCTCTTTCAATGCGGCATACCTCTAGCAATAGGCTTCTTTTCAAGATACGTTTTTTGAGTGTCTCAAAAGAATTATTGACCAATAGAATAAATGTGATATATTTTATATAATTCGACGCCGAATACTACATAATTTTGTATAGCTTAAAAGCCTGAATGCATACGATTTAATGCAATTCAATAAGGTGTAAAATGTAGAAACACAAAGTAATTCTACTCTATAACATCTACTATAGATCCTTACTATCTACAATACAATATACACCATCTACTTAATTATCTATTATAATAGGCCGATAATACATACATTACAGCACAGACCTAATTGCACAGAAGAGATAGCCTACAATGCGATACGCATGGACTAAACTCACCCAGTGCGCCGAGTCGATAATTGACGGTTACGACTACCACGTGACCGAACGACGCAAGAACGCTTCCGTCGTAGGCATTTCCGGTTCCGGTTTCGTACGTCTCCGATTGGACGAATAGAAGGACCGGAAGTAGGACACTAGTTGCCTCGCCGTCTGCAAGAAAAGCAGACCGGAAATCAAAGGACCTCTGGGTAATCGGAGCTAACGAGCGGAAGTCGACGCTCGGTCGCAGTGCATTATGGGGCAGAACCAGATGGAATTACAGGCATTTCATAACATAATGTTTGTATACGTAATTACGCATACAACCTCTTTTGCATAAATATACATCCTTATCATTTACTTCAGTACACATACTTATATAAAATATAGTTTATAAGTTAAAATGAGTTTAAAAGATTTTATTATCTTCGTACACATTCGTACACAAGCTGGAAAATTTGATTGACGTTGAGATTGTGGCAATTCAAGGAAACCTCTGTTTAAAATTGTTTTAAACCCTTGCTCATTTAATTTCTTTATACTAAGCCCCTCCCCACAGAGCAATTGTGAGTGAAGGACTTGCTCAATGTCCCTGGGTAGTCCATATACAAGCTTGCACAGTGGCTTGAGGTGAATTCGAACCTGCTAGACCTATCTATAGAAATGGTAACAAGACACCAAAAATATGCCTGCCACAGTATAGGCTACTACCCTGCACCACAAGTTTCAGATATATCATGCATTAACTGAGCAGAAATCTTGAGATGGCACTAGATATATATATATATTTCAAAGATAGATATTAATAATTATTATTCTGTTTTATTAGACATGGCGCACAAAAGTTATTTATCGGTTCACAGAAGATGACCACATTTTTGATGCCGACCACTTAATAGATCAAAATAACGGTGGCTTCGAATGGGAAAACATAAAAGATCATTGTCTGTTGGAGAGGCGCAAAATCTCAGCAGACCGAGAAAAAGCCACAATTATAACGTTTCTGCATTATTCAGTCTCAGCCAATCACGATTGTTCCCTTGGACGCACTTCTGTTACAATAAGCCAGGAATAGAAATGGCCACCACGTGTTATATGACCGACAAGTATAGTAGGCCTAGGCGTAAGTTAGCGCAATACCGGGAAACACCGCTTTCAAAAGCAACGGTTATAATCTGGATTGGGTTAGATGCGCTGCTGCATTGAAGGTATATAAAGAACTTGGAAGAAGCAGGGCGAAGCGTACATGTAGGCTTGTGGGACATTGAACAGAGCAGGTGGTTCAGCAGAGTGACCAAAACACATGCCATTCATCTCGAAGGCACAAAGCCAGAATCAAGATTTATACGGCCATTTTCCACAAGCGCTGTCTTTAGGCGTTTGCTGTTATGATGTCGTTATTACCTTTTTTAAACCTTATTCCCTCTTCATCTGCGCTTTTCCGTCTGTCAATTTACTTCCACAGGTCTGTATTATTAAAACGACGTGTATCTGTTATTGTCCTTCTGCCTCTGCCTCTCGCAATCCGTTCCGGTCTGTAGCTTTCCATCTTTCTTTTTACAACCGTTGACCTCATCAACGCTTCATCGTTTCTGCCCCTATGTTGACGAGAAGCAGGCAGAATAAAAGGAGGACAAGCATACCGGTAATGAAACCAGTAGGCTTGATCACTGTCACCACATGAAACTCCAACTTCTCCAAACGATTCACTGCGACTGACTACAAATTCCGCCTAAAACTACAGCCTACACATCACGTGCCAGCAACAGGCCAGCCAGCGCGTACACTTAAACGCTCGCGGCCGTGGCCTATGGGCCGTGCAGCCAACCGCTCCTTCTTACCTGCGTGACCTTTGCTGTCTAGTCTCTCAAGTCGAGGGCCACCAAACCCTTCGTTCTTTGACCAGGGTTTCCTCACTGTACTCTTTTCACGTAGCGCACTCAGGCAGATAGGGGTTTCTCTGCGGTGGATTCCTCGAGCTGGAATGGAATCCCTTAAGATATGCGCCTGCTCCATAGGAGCAACTTATCTACATTTTGCAAGTCGCTTAAATCTTATTTATTTAACCGTGGCTGGGCTGGGAGCGCCTCTGAGTAATTTCTTTGAAGGGGCGCTATATAAATGAATGAATGAATTTGCACAGCGATTAGTCGGCAGCTGATAGAGAGACTTACAAAGAAATAGATGCACATAAGGACGTATACTGCAGGACAGATACTGCGTGACCTATATAGGTAAACACATAGGTATATATTTAGATATATATTATGTGTGTGTTACTCTCAAGAACATGCGTGGTTGAAGTAAGTTTACAGGGAACAGGGAGTAGCACAAGTCTAGCAGCCAGATACGGGAACAGTAGAGACAAGAGTAGTGCAGTCACGTTTATGAAAGTATCGGTTCAAGGTGAGACCTTGAGACGAACAGTTGATTAATCGGTAGCTAGGGAAGCAGCCATTCATTCATTTCGAAAATATATTGCCAAGAGACGCGATGTTTCACGATGACATACATGGGCCCCCTATCTCCAAAGCACAGGACCAACTACAGCAGCATCAATCGCTGCAAGGCACCTCGACAACAATCTCTCTACAGGGGCTCCTATTCCCCCCCCAAGCAGCCGGGCTCAAAAACTCAAGACTTTCCATTCCCCCAAGAAATTATCTTCCATCCCCCTATTTCTGAAAATCATACATTGTAAAATGCCCCCGTGTTTTCCACTGGGCGCACCTGCGCCCTCTTGGTATAGGGATAGAAGTCACTGTCTCTCAATTGTCATTTCAAACTATAGGCCTACTTAGCCTACGTGGAATTATTGCAGTTACATGTAGGCTTATCTACGAAAATCATAGACCTATATGCTCTGGCAATCATGACGTAGTCACGTAGGCCTGTTACAGATCCTAGTGGGACTGTGAAAGGCCTGGGGGAGGGGGAAGGACAATAGATACAATCATACAACACGAGGAGCGTACAATCCGAGTTCACTTTAAACAACACTCTTCATTCTGGGAGGCGTTGTAAATATTTGCGTTATTGAATGAGTGGACGACTAAATTAGACTCATGTCGCAGTATTAGAGGCTTAATCTATGATTATTCAGACACGCTATACTTGTAATCATTCTGCGGTCTGTCATGTTGAATCAACTTGAATGTCAATGAACGGTGATGATGATGATGATGATGATGATGATGATGATGATGATGATGATGATGATGATGCCGAAACCTATTATTAGGCTATTATTGACGCATGGGCCTACAAAAAACACTGAGTACATGTATGTGAAAGAATCGATTAAATGAAAGGCGCCGAAGAGTGTAGGCGCTGTATTTGATCGCACCGTATTGTCGGTATATATATAGGCGCTGTGTCTGGCGGCGCGAATTGTATTACCTGAAATGAATTTCGCCGAATTCAACGGATACCATAGCAATTTCTTTAGAACAGCACAAGACGTCGAGGTAGTGGTTAAGCCACGCATGCGCGTATCCATGACAACCAGATATAGTCTGCCGCAATGCCTCCCACGCCGAAGTCAGTCCCAAATTAAAAACGTGCATCTACATACCAAGCACACTCGCGACCTCTGGTGTCGATACTCGTAACCAGCGGCATCACATAATTTACCGCTAAGTTGACAACATACATCACGCTAACGGTTACTAAGTGTCCAGATTGTAGATATCTATGCTATAATATCGCACCCTTCATCACACCAGATGTAGTAGAACGAGAACACTGTAGCAGATTGATTTGAGTTCTAGCCTTGTGTTGTGGTGCCTGGCGAGTATTATTATTACGGGTTCGAGCTGTCCCTGGAACAGTTGGCTTAGTAGCCTACATGTATGCTATGCCATGGTACGTTGGGACTTATGCCTAGTAGTCTAGTCGTTCACTCAACATTAGGCTTATAGAACCGCTTACTCAATGTCATTGATTGGTGTTTGGTGAATCTATAGTCGTGCTTAAAATTAATAAGTGATGATAGATAATAACATAATAATAATAACTAGGCCACCCTAATTTCTGCAGTCCTGAGGGGTTATATGTACCTCAAGAAAAAAAGAAAAAAATAAGAAATTATAATAATAAAGGAATAACAATAACAGCAGTGGTGGTTATAGTGGAAGCAATTGAAGTGCTGGATGGTGGTAGTGATGGCAGCACTGGTAGTTGACGAGACTCTTGCCTGTTATGTGTGACCCATTGACTGATTCATGTGTGCATGAGCATAAATATCTGAAAATCTGTCTGTCTAGTGCAGTGGTTCTTAACCGGTGTTCGACCGAACCCCTGGGGTTCGGTGAGCCACTGCCAGGGGTTCGGCAGAGGTCTTCTAAAATATATGCATATTCAGGGTCAGTGAGTTCAAGTGAAAAATCATTTGATATTTTA
>JAQFXW010006017.1:0-10059 GCA_034693945.1 Dendrobaena attemsi | reverse complement strand
ACCGCCTCTGAGTAATAGGAGACTTGAAGGGGCGGTATAGAAATGTGTGAATAAATAAATAATTATATAAATTATAGGCTTACATACATGTATATACAGAATAAATAGATATTAATATAATAGGCATAGCTTGCTTACTCTCTATTTCCAAGCTGCTGTTATTTTCATCGTGATATTGGTCTCCAGGACCTTTTTGACTGTCGTGCTGGTGTCGTCACGAAACCGCGATTTAATCATATGAAAGTAGTATAGGCCTACTATTAAGTCTAACAATCATGAAAGCAGTGTTTTAGCTGTCGGGAGGGATTGAGGAGGTTGGATCCCAAGTTACTTGTCTGACCATTCAGTTAAGCGGGAAATATAGGCTGGCGTCAGCTTCTGTCCTCCTAGCTTTTTTGGGGCTCGAAAAAGGAAAAGAGGGGAGAAAAAGAAAAAAACTGGGATATAGCACAACCTTTTATTAAGAAATACGAGTAAATGATGCGGAAAAAAGAGAAAGTCCTCAGGTTTTTGGGCTTGGAAACGGAAAAAGAAAAATTAGGACTACGTATAGAGGATTTTCATTGAGGAATACGAGTAATAAATAAAAAGAAGTCATGAGTTTTTTTCAGGTTTATATGCATGTGCGTCTGGGAGTCGAGATCTTGACTATCTTGACACCCCTATAACACTATAACACTGCCTGAAATGAATACATACGTGTAATTATTATGTCTTTTCAATTCCAATCAGCATTGGTGAGTAGAGTGTAGGCATACATACCTATGTCTGTAAACCGGAAACAATTAGGCCTGCCGATATACAAGGTGTCTCAAAACAAGTGAGCCCCTTTTTGTTTTCACGATATATTTGCTTATTCTACATTAAACTCTATACAATGTTAGAGCGTGAAAGACGGATAAATTATCAACGATTCCTGAATTATTGTCAAATTCTATAAACAGATCCGAAGCTATGCACATTCAAATTTGTGCAAAGAAATTTTGAAGTTTAACATGTAAAAGATTGGAAATTAATAACTTTGAGAACCCGTTACCTTACTTTCTAAATGATTTACCGGTACTTCATATTAAAAAATAACACGTCATATTTCGGTAATAATTCGTTTAAGGTGACAATAATATAAACTAGCCCAGTTAGCTACATTGGGAGCGCGTCGGCCGTGTGTCTGCACGGTTCCAAGTACGAACCCGATGCCCGCCGACACTCAGAGATTTGACATCTCGGGCTAGCACATGGGGCGTGTGTGGAGCAATGGGATAGTCGATGCCCTGCGTCCGTAGGGTTGCGGGTTCGATTCAGATCTGAGCCACCGCGTAAGGACCTTGAGCAAGTCCTTCACCAACAGTTGCTCGTGGCACTTCGGCGTGAAAACTCGGACACTCTCTCGGGCTGTAGTCGGGACCGTCTTAGAGTAGGCCCTAGTATTGGATTTGAAGAGGCGGCATAGAAATGCGTAAATAGATAAATAAATACAAATGGTTTTCAGTCTTGGCTGCACCCAGAATTTCTTTATCGATCCAAACAGGAATCAAAATTAACGGTGCTCACTTGCGTGACGTTTCTGCTTTCAAGAGAAACTCCAGAGTTTATTTCACCAACCCATTGGCTCCCCAATATCCTCAATATGCATTCGATCTAATGACGGGCATTTTGAACATCAGCTATGAAGAACAACAATTGGCTCAAACTATTAATTTCCTTTTACATATTGGAAACTTCCAATTTTCTTTGCCCAAATTCGAGCGTACATAACTTCGAACTCTGTTGATCGAATTTGATAAAAAAAAGTCAGGAAACAATAATTTATCCCACTCTCACGCTCTAAAATTGTCTAGAGTTTTGATTTTTATTTAGAATTAATTAATATATCGCAAAAGCAAAAAGGAGCTCACTTGTTTTGGGACATCGTGTACATATGGCTATACAAAAGTAAACGATTTCTATTTGAAGATGTGATAGATAATGCATTTGGAAGAGGCGCAATACGCCCCTAATTATATCATGCGCAATTGGCCTGCATGCATGAAACAACTGAAAGAGCGAGCAGCATTAGAAAGTTGGCGCTGTTTTGTTTTTAGGATTTGATGTCACCTGACTACAATGTCGACAGCTATGGCCCTCAGTGCGGTAATTCAATAACAATATTTCTTTCCAAGTTTCGAGTATTTGACCTCAATCAATATTTGGCCATTCATCGGATAGGTATCCCATCAAATGAGCGAATTCAATTTGAGGCAATCAGTTGGGCAAAGATCAGTTGGGCGAATGATCCAAATGACGAAAATGAAACAGACTCACGTTCAAAAGGGAACATGTTTTCGATGGCGAAATTTAAGCGAAACGAGAACAAACTGCCAATCATGTTAATTTTAAGAAGAATTAAAACAAAAACAAGATTGGTCGTCACGTTAAATTGCTAACTAAAGCGAAATGAAAGTGATAGTATAGTGCCAAGTTGTAGAAAACCTGACAAAAAGTAGAAGCTAGAGTGAGTGACATTTAATGCATACATAAATAGGCGTCTTAGTGCAAAGTTTATCACGCCTATACAATTCTAGGTTGTTTGCAGCGACTTTCCAATAGCCTACACTTAGCCTAGCTATTCAGCACAATGTTTGGAATGCTATATATGTGTCCAGAGTTCAACACAAGCGGTTCGATACCCTGAATACTTACCGGCCACAGATGTAGCCTACGTGAGGCGAAAGTTACCTCCGTAATCAATCAATTACAAACTCACTCAGGTGGCCTTGGCTTGCGGAGTCATCGGCTCCTTCTGGGTCTCCTGGGTAACCATTTGGATGTTTCACCAACTGCATGTACCAATTTATGTTTGTAATGGTCGCCGAGATAAATGACTTATGACTTCAGAAAATACCGTAGTCAAGAACTTCTCTTCCATATGTCTACGTAGCCTAATTGAACCTGGAAAACATTGTCTGCTGTTGTTCAGTGAACTGGATCAAACCGGAAAACTGTTACCTTCCGTTCACCTACAACGGTTCCCTCTTCTACGGATGCACAGTCAACGAAACGTCTCCTGGAAAAGAGATCGGATGCTTCAATTCCAACAGAACATGGAAAACGTGTTGTCCACCAACGAGTAAGTTTATAAATCTTGTCGTTGTCATCTTTATCATCGAATCGATGTCTACGACAATGATAATGCGATCAACAGTCAACATTATTTTCTCACATTAAACAAAATAATCAGAGTTAGGTTCTTAATTTGGAAATACATTGATTATTTACGTTTAGCAAAACCGTGGGCGGAGTTTGGTTTCCGCTCACAGAGGGGGCTTCAAGTAGGGAAATCAAATCAATTCGGCTTTATTGCATCAAGCAATTTGAAAATGAACAATGCAAACAATTAACTCAAACAATATAGACCAAAACAATTAAGCAGGGAGGGAGTATTAACCTAAGTGGATAGTTGGATACAAACGGACAGTCCAAAGGGACGAGCAATCCCGCTAAGTAGGACAGCCCGGATTTCACATAAGGTAAATAAGAGCGATTGACTAATGTATCAAAGTAATAAGACTAATGAAACAAAAAATTATATAGGCCTACAGTCTGCAAAAATAGTAAACTTAGTCTAACTAACTTAACTAAACTTTAATAATTCAAATGAACAGTGAATGTGAGCATTCTTAGCTAAAACAGCAATCCACAGAGTCAGGTACAGAGTTAATTATAAAGGCTATTAAATCGCGTTTGAAACTAATTAAATTTGTAGAATTTCGTATTGCTAAAGGCTCAGGGAGAGAATTCCATATCTGTGGGCCCGCTAATCTGAGCGAGGATCGGCGGGTGTCAGTGCGCCCCACGATAAGACTCCGCTTGCCTAGTGTTATATGAATGGAGTTCGGAGATCTGTTGAAAATACCATGAGGAGGAAGGTAACAAAAGATTATTACATTTAAACATCAGTTCACTAATTTGGAGTGCTTGTATTTCCTTCAGTTTTAGTATTCTAAGACTCAGGAAGATTGGATCCGCATGCGAGCGAAATTGAGATTTAGAGACTATACGGACCACTCTTTTTTTGAAGAGTAATCAGCTTATTAAGGCACGAATTGTAAGCCTATTTGGAGGTCCAGACTAAGTTACAGTATGCAAAATGTGGAAATATTAGAGTATAATATAATGTATGTAAAAAAAAATTAAAATTAACCCGAGGTAGTTCTAATCCTTCAGGAGCAAGAAATTATGTTAGGAGTAGAGCAGGTTATCTATGGGAAATCAGGCCTCGTCCCAGGTTTCTGTAAAATTTGTGGCGAAAGGAAATATAAGATTCTTGACAATACTTTTGCAATTTTACTCTAAACACTATCAATATGGGTCTTCCTGGTTAAATGACTGTTCACATAATTATAGGCCTACACATAGGAACTTAGCCGAGGAAACCTGTGGAATAGAGCAGCCATCAATCAGCACCTTAAGTTCTGGAGAAGGAATTGGCTTCCGATGGGAGCGAAATAAAATGAAGTTTGTTTTATTCAAATTTAAGGATAGGCGATTGGCACGGAACCAGTCAGCTATTAATATTAATTCATCATTATTCTTTTGAAGTAAGGTGTCGTACGATTTATGCGACAAGAAGACGTTACTATCATCAGTAAACAATATAAAATATAATTCAGATGACACATTTGGGAGATCGTAAATATAAAACAGAAATAGCATCGGTTCCAAGATGAACCCCTGTGGAACATCAAATTTTATACGATTAAGTTTGGATGATATACCATTGCAGACCACCAGTTGAGATCTGTTTTCCAGATAAATTCTAAACAATGCTAGATTATGACCTCGAATACCATATTTTTCAAGTTTATTAATTAGTATTTTATGATCGACGGTATCAAAAGCTTTCGCTATATCAAGAAATATTCAAGAAAAAGTTGGTGACCTCTTTTAGTCCCAAATTTTGACAAATTAACTCATCGCATACGCCAAAAAGCGTATGACCTTTATCTTAGTCATTCCCTTGTTTTGTACTTTCAATTCTGTGTCAGCTGAAGGGGGAGGCTTAACCTAGGTCTGGACTAACCAATACATGGGCAAACAGTTCTAAACTTCTCGATAGAGGGCATAGGCCACCTAACATCTGATAATTTCCCACCATGAGCAAAACTACACCCAAAACAACCGTTTGAAAACCGTTTTAAAATTCGTGAAACCAGTCCAATAATTATTATTTTCGCAAAGAAATAGAAGTCTCTTTTCTAATTGGGTCTGAGATAAGATGTTCTCTGGGTAGAAGGAGTCCGGAATGGCGCAATGTGCTTTTCGGTATAGCGAATGATAATTTACAGTATAGGCCTCATACCGACCAGTAGGCCTAGTGCTGGTGTCACCTGCTTATGCAGCTTGTGCGGTTTTTTTATAGCCTATGGGTTTAATCTGTCTTGACAGTTGCGGATAAAGCATCGAAACATTGATATTATTCCATCGGTTTTAATACCAAACAAATTATTATAGCAATAGAGTAAATATTATTTTGATAGTGACGATGTGAAAGTGTTGACCATGAATCATTGTGTCACCCATTGACGCCATTACATTCCTTGACTAAAGTATATTTGCGACGATAGCCGACCGATAGAAGCTATTAGTTTTACCTAAAATATGATTTTCAACAGAAGTGGAATTTTAAAATGCAATTAAAATATGACTCGCGATTCTTTTCAGCATTCGAAGTCAGCTATCTGAACGAAACTGCGACAATTCCCGGTTTGAACACGACCATTCCAGTTCAGTCGGTGAATGGATGGATCGTTTTCCAGCAGAGATTTAACGGACTGACTAACTTCAGTCGACCGTGGAATGACTATCGGACGGGTTTCGGAGTCTGGAATGGTGAGTTCTGGATGGGACTGGAAAATATCCATAAGATGACAACGCAGGGATCGTGGAGGCTGAGAATTGAACTCCTTGTCAGAGCAAACGCCACCTGGTGGTCAGTGGAATATGATGATTTTGAGGTCGGATCATCTTTGGTGAAATATCCCCTTCAGGTATCAAACTACAGTTGGGGTGATCTGCCCAACGAACTCAATAGTCCAACTGTAGGCAATTATCAAAACGGAATGAAGTTCACAACCTACGACTCCGACAATGATTTGTCCAGCGGGAACTGCGCTGTCCATTACGAAGGTGGCTTCTGGTACAACAATTGTTTCAGTTTGAACGTCAACGGCGACTACAATTCGTCAAAGTTCGGCTACACAATGTTGATTAACCATCCACCAGTGACTATCGTTTCCGTCACTCGAATGATGATGAAGAGAATGGCCTAGCTCTTTGGCCTCGTTATTCGGCAACTGCATAAGGGTCATGAATTATTTGGCAGAGAAATATTATCGTGAAATGTTTAGCATCAACTCTAGTAGGCTAGGCTTTAACCGTAGAAATAGCCGTAACCATAACCATACTTTTTATTGCTCCAAAGTAGAGTACATCAAAAAGTTAAATAAAACTTTACCAAACCAAAGGAACAAAGGGATAAACCTAAAAGGGCCTCAGCCGCGCTGACAAGGGTCACCCTAAAGAAGTAACATTGAACTATTTCACAAACAGGCAAGCATGGAGAAACGATAAAATTAATAGAAGAGTTGTTATACTTAACTAGTTATTATAAATGACAGCTAAGATAGGCATTTTCAATGTATGTTTGTGCTGTAGTCATAGTTGTGTTGGTTGTTGTAAGTGCCGTTTCTAATGGCGAGAACAGATGAATAGATAGTGCATGTCGTTGCTGTATGAAATTCTCTGGGTGAGTGTGGTATGTAATATGTATGGTACATAAACAATTATACATGTTTATTTATTTTATGTGTTCACACATTTCTTTACTACCCCTTCAAGTCCACTACTACTCAGAGGCGCTCGAATCAAGACTACAGACCAGAGATGTGAGGAGTTATACACCGGAGTTACAGCGCCACGAGCACTTGTGAGTGAAGGACCTGCTCAAGATCCCTACGTGTGGCTTGGGTCTGGATCGAACTTGCGACCCTTCGGACGCAAAGCGGTGACTAGGCCTATCCCACATATTGTATAATGAGATTACTCAGATCAGCGGTTGTATGGGACGTAGTGGCCTAGTGGGATAATCGAGGTCTTGCAGCCAGAGCGTATCGGGTTCGATTCAGACCCAAGCCACTACGCTTCGACCTTGAGCACGTCTGTCGCTCAAAATAGCTCGAGGCGCTTGTTAATTCTGACACACTTCCGGGCTGTAGTCGGGGGCCCCTCTGAGTAGTAGTAGACTTGATAAGGCATTATAGAAATATATGTATAAACAACCGTTTATACACATAAATGCAATGGCTGCAATGGCAGCAAGTGCTAGTTTAGTGTAGGCCTAATAAGGATTTTTTGCTATTCCTGACTGAGGTCGGGTCAAATCAAACGGCGGTTAGCACAATGGAAGTGTCCTCTGCGGATCGTCAATCGCATCTGTTACTGTTCATTCAATTCCAATGCTTCATTCGTTGCTCCAATCATTACTGGTTTCCAAGACAACCGCTTCTCCCAATAAGCGTTTGGTCTCACTCATTTAACGATCCAACAAGAAAACACGGCATCCAATATTATTATGATCATGTTGTCAAGGTTGGATTGTTGTGAAATTTTCTTATTTTCTGTTTGTCAATCGAAGTGGCAAGCTTCTGAAGATGGAGAAGACTTTCAAACTCTTTTTTTTCAAAAGTCATGACATTGCATAAACCTGATTATTGCACCAAAGTCTTCAATAATTGCATGAAGATGACACAACTGCTGCCATTGTGATCCCCGAACGACAAATCCGTGATGTTTAGAATTATAGGCATATTTTAACTTCTAGAGCTTCCAGCATATAAAATAATGTAGGGCTATTATTATCAATTGAGAAACCAAGTTTCACAATAGAGCTGGAGCCTACTCACGAGCACTCGAAATCAGACCTGGTGTCTAACGCTGTCTAAGCGTAGAAGCATACATAGATCTCGACCAACGTCATCGTTTTCTCTAGTCTACGACGACAAAGTTAAAGAGGCTGAATTCTTAGGAATCTTTAAGGTTTTGTGATTTTTACTCAAGATTCGTGAAAAGGAAACTTTGGGCGAATGGATTCACCAGTAAAATTTTCAACTCGTTTCTGTCGGTACCTATTAACTAACCATCGCCTGTTCAAATGTTGCCAACGGCTTAAAAGAAATAAAGATTTGCAATAAGGTAGGGTCGCGTTAAGATACGACGTCGTTCGGCCCTGGGTGATGTGATTTCTTTCCAGCCGCGCGTGAATGTCATGGTACATGTATGTATCGGCCCAGACTATATTGGAGTCTGAATTAGACAATAATAGGCCTATGCCCATACTCCACGATTAGTGGTCTTAGTATGTCTATAGATTAGGAGTTTCTGCATGTATAGTTGTTGCAATGTCGTAGCTATGTCACCATCTTCAGCATAGCTGTAACAATCGTATGCTTCTTAGCGGCATTATATATAGGCCTATAATATAGCATAAAAATTATCATCAAGAGGCACTCGTTGAAATAGCTATAAAAATGTTAGAAGAATCTGGAATCTCTATCGTGCCGCCTGAAGTGGTTAATTGAATGGCTACCTCCCTTCACAGATAGACAAAGACACCATTTGTAGCGTAACACACGCATACTCACTGTACAGTGTACACACACCACACGATCCTATCATATATAATGCACGTTAAGTAAATACACAATGCCACGGACAATGTCCTTGACAACGACAGTAGGCCTAAGCTTAAATTGATCGCACGGAGCACACAGGTCAAGATAAAAGCACCGTCATCAAGGATTTGTGTTATAAGAATAGCATGTAGATGCACGCTTGGTGCACGCTTGTCCATGTGAAGAGAAGTTTCACATTTCGCTGATGCTTGACTTTCATCCGGAATCCTGGATGTAGGCCTAACATGCTCGAACGTTACTCGTTTACCTGTGTTACTAAACATTAACTCTACATTTCGGTAACCTGTTTGTACATGTTTTGGTTCCGCTTGAATGCAGCTGCTGCATGCGTGCATCGATTTCTTTTTCAAAAACTTTGATGGTAGCCTAAATCTCATGACATACTTAGAAACGTAGCAGACAAAAGCTCTCAAATTGAAGCTATGGTCGTCATCATCATCATCATTATTAAGCCCATAATATATCCTTCTAATTCTATCACTTGTCTAGTATGCCAGAGACCGGATTTAGAACTTCCTATATCGGATATTTTCGGACAACCCCACTGTACTTAAAGTGTATTAATATGTTGACTTCAGATCATGTATTATCACACATTGTGTCATCTTTAGACGATTGTTGTAGCGCTTCAAAATTTCGAGTTAGAACCCGGACTTTGATCTTTAGACCAATTGGCTGACCGTCCAACATTCTAATGAATAGACCATTAGACAATGGATGGTCTCAATTGCCTTTGTCTTTCTTCCTGTCACTGTCTCTCTTACTGTGATACCATTGGTGTCCAGCAGCGTAAGAGGTCAAGACTCCCTGTCGTGAGTCGTGAACCGTCACAGGCAGTTTAGTACGCAGTCTGCAGATAGGCGAGGTGAAATCAACGTGACGCAGTCGCAGGGCAAAGGTCAGATGGGACACCTTCGTCGATGCTTTACAAACCATAGTCAAATGTTTTGAGATGAACAGAGAGCGTATTATAATCTCACCGACTGGACCGTTAATAAGGTCGTCGGGGGTCTACCCCTCCAGGGAAATGAGAGGAGCTCAGAGGACAATGTACGACTGCTACTGCTACGTACGGGGGGCACAACGCTATGAAGCAATCCGATTGATTGCTCACTGATGGTATTAATTATCTAGAATACTATTGAGCTCATTGTTCTTGCATTGTGATTGCACATTTGACATGGTTATATTTGCTGCATTTGGTAGTTGTAATTGGGTTTTATCTTAGGTTTCATTTCTCAATACAATTATCGTCTTCTTTCTTTTTTATCCCTCAATTAAAACTTTATCTAAGTTTACTTGCTCCCCATCTGGTTTAACATTTGTGCAG
>JAQFXW010006016.1:0-10059 GCA_034693945.1 Dendrobaena attemsi | reverse complement strand
ACCTTTAGCAAGTCCTTCACTCACAATTGCTGAAGCGCTTCAGCGTGTAAAACTCCGACACACCCTCAGGCTGTAGTCAGGACCGCCTCTGAATAGTAGTGGACTGTAAGAGGCGGTATAGAAATACACACATACATAAATACATACATCTGCATTTCAGTTTTGGTTAGTCACTGGTCACTGGCCAGTGGTCATGACACGTCTTTGGGTCTAATAGCCATACCTCCTCTTCCGAGTCTCCTACTACTCAGAGGAGGTCTCGACTACAGCCCTGAGGTGTGCACGGTGGCTCGGGTGTGAATCGAACCCGTGACCCCCAGACGCAAGGCGCCACCTATCCCACTGCTTCACACAAGCCCCATCAACATAGGTCGATAGGTCAATGACCTACAAACCTACCTTGTTAAACCATTCTGCCTTTTCGACATCTGGGAAGAAGACCTTCAAAAGCAATAAAAATAAATGTTACTTCAAGAAATCGCAAATGTCTTCCAAGTTTTCTATCTATAAAAGACTTCAGCAGCTTTAACAGCTCAATTAAGCATTACATGTTTGAAATTGATCAAATTTTCCTAGAACAGTTTAAAGATTCTATCAGAAGGTACATTATCACCCAGTTTCAATCACAATATTTTATAAATGATAATCGTTTCTGCGGTTGGTTGATTGAGCCCGACAGATGTCACATCATCAACATTCGTTATGAGCACCTCCATGCAGGGTTACACCGTAGCTTATGATACCAAATAAATATCATATTATAAATTTTGTAAATTACAGTCCTAGAAAGTAATAATTCTTGTGCTTTGTTTTAATGTCCTATTATTTTCATAGACCATGTCAAATCTCTGGATACATGTAATTCAGAATTAGCGTGCCGCTATTTCAAGTATTGACCGAGAAATAGTTATGCAAAATGAAATATGCACAGTATTAATTTGGCAACGTTAACTCCGACTTAGCAGGATCTTGAAAGGGCTACACCTTGTGCCCATTACTAACACTGTCGTTTCCTTCTCTTGCTGTCTTGTTTCACCGAGGTCGGGCCGGGAGCACTTCTGAGTGGGCAGCTTTCAAAGAGCGCTATAGAAATTCACTGTAAGAAATACAAATTCCAATTGACCGCTGACCCAGGACGAGTGGTCATCAACACGTGACAGAATGGCGTCGCGTTCGTTGAGAACTGCCTGGAGAGCGTACGACTTCTTCGACTCCTTGTACTTGCGACACTCCTCGCTGGCGACGTGGAAGAAGAGGGCGACGAAGACCCAGGCGACGCTGAAGCCTAGATAACCCCAGATCCACACTGCCACCACTATTCCCGCCATTTTGAACGCTTTAACCATTATCGGCAGAAGCTCGACAACATCGGAAGAGGGGGTAGCCGACGAAGTGTCCTGGAAAAACGGCTTCTGGTCAGTGGCAGCAGTTACTGGCGATGACATCGTGGATCTAGTAAAGTGCTGGTTTCGTAGGCAAATGGTCCAATTAATATCTGGACAATTTTTAAAAATCGATTTATACGAGAAAAGAAAACTTTCTGTATAAAACGTCAGTCCTTGTTGGTTTAATACAGGGCGTCGGGTCTTTGCGATAAGCGGCTGAACAACATCAGCTGTTGACGGCTGCAGATCGATCATCTGGGTCTGGCTGGCTAGACCTGCATACCTGTGTGATGATGGATGCTGGTCGCTGGACCACTGACAGCTGAAGCTAACCAGAAGTACGTGCAATGCTTTGCTCCCTGGTGATTCAAATTCGTGCAATTGATCAAATCACATAATTAGCTCGTTCAAATTACTTTGGTTTTAGAAGCTTAAAGCTTTCACTGATATTACTGGAAACAAATCAGCAACTTTATTTAAAAAACGACTGAAATATTCAGATTCTACGTGAATAGCATAGACATACGCATAATCAATTTAATATTTTCGCAAGCAATGTCTAACTGGCCTGCATGTATTCCTGTTTTTTAACATTCAAAATGACACGACGCAGCAACAGCAACATGTAGGGCCACTAATTTTCCTATTATGTGTGAAATGTATAATTTATCATGCAGTGACATTTTCATTATAAATTATTTAACAAAAACGAGAATGTCGCCAGAGCAGCATAACATTATTATTTATACTGTGCTCTAGTTTATTTTAAGACTCAAGGCTGCTGCATTATTCGGCACGGCTGTCTTCATTGAATGCATTGTTTTCCTCTTTTATTTGTAAAATTACGCTAAAGTTCTTCATCATAAAATAAATTTCTGCTTATAGAGGTCACGATCTTCGTGACATTTGGTAAGTTTGGCAACGATCAGATTCTTTGTTGTTGTAGGATTCGTTGAATTAATTAAATTCCGTTGGGTTCTGTTGACGCTGCCCATACCCTACGCCGCTATTCGCCATTCCTTGATCACGTGGCCCTCTGCGCATAATTATCACGATTCAGAGTTCAGCTTTAAATAATAAAAAATATGCGATTGTTGTTTTAAAACCTTAGCCATCCCGAAGCGGTTGAACTGTTGCTTACGTTGCCAAATTATCACCAGGCATGGTTCATATTGAAGCAATAATAAAAAAATTATATTCTCGGCAAGGATGCAAATTTTATGGGTATAAAAGAAGTGGGATGGATGACAGAGGAAAACATTGATCGCAAGCCAAGAAGTGAGATGATGAATTAAAACATATAGCAAAAGCAGTTTGATGAATGATTTTTGCCATGTCATTTGCATAAAGATGTGTATAGGCAATGCATTTAAATTCGTTTCCTTTGAAGCTTTTCAACTGTTATAATAATTTTCATTAATTGACAACTCAAACTGAGAAACTACAGCACGATTGCATAGTATGAATGAATGATGAATGTTACTAAGTAATACGTGTGCTATTGCATGTTTATCTGCTTACATTAATAAATATTATTATTATTATTCATGCAATGAATTTTGCCTGGCTTGTGTGCAGGGACTTGTGAGCGTTTGTTGTCGATGGATGATGGTCGAAACCGAATCTGGTGTAGCATCTGTAATCTCTCGTTGAACTCTCGTTCGCAGGTCGATCAGCACAACGTCGGAAGAATCCATCTGAACAAACTTAAAGAACGCGGCATGGATCCATCCGACCAGGGCAACTCCTCAACAGGTCAACGATAATTCGTTTAAAAGATTTATATGACTAGTCTGAGATGCTCCCACTGCCAAAAAGAACTGTGTTGAGGTGAGACTAGAATATGTAGGATTGGATCCTGGGGAGCAGGCGCAGTGCCAAGGGAGCTCATTCTAAACTTGGGGCCAACGACTGAGAAGTACTCCTGATCACCCAGGGTGTGGGAGGAGGGGGGCTGCAAAGCTCTCTGGAATAAAGAGGCCCAGTGCTCAAGAATTGCCGCACAATAACAAAGATTAGAATTGACACTGGATTACATCCCACCCCTTCAAAAGATCAACTCAGCCTTTCCTTTTTGCCAGGTGGTGATGATTGAATGAAGCTCTTTGGAAGATTCAACACCAACTGAGCCTCAGACTTAAATGGAGAACTCGTCTCAATGCTAATGCACTTGAAGATGTACGCTATAAAATTATAAATGTCCAAATGAATTAATTGCTGCGTCTTTGTCTTTCAGGGCTGAGTTATTGTTCGGTGTGCAGCGTCAGTCTCGAGCCACAGACGAGCAACGAGCACTTTGAGAGCCGCACTCACCTCAACCGTTGTCTCCAGAAAGGAGTCGGCATTTCTGTCATACCTGGATCGTCGGGTATCAAGGAGGGAGGTAGGTCACGCTTATCCCTGAGCTCCACCTACTTCTACATATTGTTCTAGTATGCTTATTAAAAGCTATTATTAATCAAAAATTGCTGTTACATTACAAATATTTATTATCGGGAACTCCAACTTACTGAAGCAGTTTTAATGTCTTATTATTGCATTAATTTTTTTATCAGAATTTGATATTGTGATGATTACACATGCTCTTACTATTGTAATTCATTGTTACTCATTTTCAGTTTAAGTGGCTACTCTTATTTTGCTATTACCTTTTTGCTAAATAGTTCTTTGCCTAAAGCCTAAATCTATAAGAAAACATTGAATCTGCACTAGATTGTTAATATTTCTATTATTACAATTATTTGTCGGATTATTTGATTTATTGTTACTATTCCAATAAGCTTAATAGCATTATTTCATAAGAGGACAATTGAAGACATCATTATTATTAGTAGTAATTATTTCTTTTATTAAATTATCGTTATTTATTATTGATATTATTAATTATTAGCGTTCCTATTATTACTAATCTTACTATTATCTTTGCTAATTATTTCTATTACTCTGGTTGTTATATAACGGACTATTTGCTTCAAGGTTATTATTATTAGATTTGCTGATAATTTCTATTGTTGTTCCTATTATTATTCATACTAATTATTTTTGCTATTATTACTGTTATTATTTTTATTATAATTATTATTCCTTATAGAGAGATCGTCGACTTGGTGTTCAATATGTAACCACGCTCTAGAGAGCATCGCCCAGGCGGAGGAGCACTATGAGAGCAGGGCTCACCTGAACAAGTGTCTGCAGAGGGGAGTGGGCATCCCTCTTACGTACGCCGCGGCACCCTGCATACCTCTGCCGACCGCCGGTCCCCGCTTCTCCCAGGCAGGGGGCGCCACCAGCCCTGGCGCCACGCCATTTCCACCACCAGGTGCGGGCGGCTTCCGATCAGGTATCGCAGGTTATTATTATTTTTATTACTATTATTACACGATTTATGTCATGAGTGTTGTTTCGAGGAATTGTCTTCGTTTTTGTGAGTCTTTTGTAGGCAGCTGAGAACATTGCTGGTGCAATAGACGCATTATTTCTCTATAGTTTCTGTGGTGTTGTTTTCTTAAGAGTTGTAGCCTTTGGTTGGTTTGCGTTGAATTGGTGCTCTAGATTGGTTGTCGAACGCACTGCACTGGCTTTCAGGGCCGAATGTAGCTCATCCGCTGAGATGATCAGTCGTGAGATGATGCAGATAGACACTCGGATGATCGACCATCACTCAACCGATTCAGCTGAACAGAACGATCCGCAAGGGAGCATTTCGGAATGATGTGGGATTTTTCAAATGAAATTTTGCTACTTCTGCACTTTCTGAGACGGACTGTTTCTGTTTTGGTGAAGAAACTGTAGACTTTGCTAGTCTCAAAGCCATCATTTATTAGTTCCATGCGTTGGGCCGTTGGTTATATCTCAAAGTTGATGTTAGCAGTAGATGTTAGTGTGGGTTGCTGTAACATTGACGTGCACAGGTCATGTGCCGCAGTTGTTTAAGTTTGTCTTACAAATGGATTTAATTTTCTGCCTCAAAGATGGTTACTGTGATACGGTTGCCTTGAGTAAGTCTTTCACTCTCACCATTGATTGGTGAAGTTTAATAAATGCATAATTAGTATTATAGATACTTGTTCGTAATTATGTAAGTCATACATTTGTATTTGTTTGCTGGGATTCGAGGATTGTAACACAAGAATTGTGGTGATTAACATTGCTTCAATGTTATCTAGTATGGTATGCCATTAGAAGCGAGATGCAGTGCAGTCAGTCTTTCAGGTTACGAATCCCAGTGATATCGTTTATATTTGTTTATGTTTGTAAGTTTATTTAACAATAGACCCTCTTTGCGTCGAGGTATATTCTGAGAGTCATCAAGTGGTTGCTCCCTCAACGCAATCCACCAGGTTTTTAAGCAGATATGACACCCCTGCTGCTCAGTTGCTGTTGGATGAGATTGCGTCGAAAGAAAGATGTTTAGCATCTCTCTCCCTCATCCAATTTTCCGGGTTTGAACTAGCACTTCCACTTCCAGAGCAGCTAATCTTCTTCCGCTACAGCCCTTATTGATATTCTGTGACCATGTGCTACACAGGAACAACTAAGCGAAAGCTTCATGCTTATAATTATAACAACTCAGACATGTGAGTGCATTTATGGGGATGTTTTAAGACATGGCTGTCTATATTGCTCTTATTCTTTTCAGGCGCACAGCAGAAAATGAGGCCACGCTTGCCATTCACACCGAACAACCGACCTGCTTTCGGAGGTCAGTATACGTTGTCTCTAGGGGCTAATTGTAAAAACAACGATTTATATAACACTGTTGGTAGTGAACTACTTCTATGGAAAGTAATGATAATTAGATTTGAAATTAATAAATAAGCATCCAATCTTCTGTATAACAAACCAAATTTGATTCTGGTTAGCGCAGTTTAGATTTGTAACAACCGCTCGAACCTTTTTGCTATGCATCGACTTCAGACTTCGGTGCATTAACACTTTGACCGCGGTACAAATTATTACCCGCATGCGGTAACCTGATACCGCGGTAGCCCGATTATGCGGTAATGCGATACACAATTATCGGAAATTGTGATAAGATTGGATTAGCATTATTATCGATATAAACAAATGAAAAGGCAAATAAACTATTATTATTTATCTACTCTTGTCTACCCAACGAATAATCCTTGTCTGAATGGTAGGCCTACTCCTTGAACCACTGTATAGCGCGGTAGAATGTCCATGTATTGCTGTCCTGAGGTCGGATGCTTTTGCCTCCGCTAGTCGATCTTGAGAATAATAATTATTGATGAGAGAGTAACTGCTATCGATAAATACCCAAACATGAGACACAAATACCGGTGTGTATAACGTATCATCAGTAGCACCGCATGCAGCAACACCGGACTCAGTTCCGTGTCATCTCAGCACCTGATGTTATATTTCAATTGTAATGGCAAGGCTTAACTTTGGTAAGTTTTGCTGTTTTTGAATTGTTTGGCATTGACCTTCTCCCTTTTGACTCCTATTGAACTCCTTGTCATATGTTACTACTATGTCATGTAATCTTAATGCATAGTATTGCATACTTGGCAATTACTTGCGTGTTTCAACGTAATAATTGAATGTTACTATTATAAATTACAAGTTTAGAGAATCTTCTTGTATTTGAAGGAGCCAAGAAGTTTCCCATTCAGCAGTTTGTGCGAGGCCAGGCACAGTCGAACGTTCGGATGTCTGGGTCGTACACTGGCGGCAGCAGCGGCGGTAGCAGTGGCTATGGTAACGGCAGCGGTGGCTATGGTAACCAGGATATGCGGTCGTCTGACGGTTTCAACCAGTACGAGCCCAACTGGCAGCAGCAGGCTCAGCAGAGCGTGAAGAGCTGGCCATACTGCGAAACGTGTGACCTGAACTTTCAAACAGTCGGATCCCTTAGTCAGGTAGGCTGTCTGCCTCCAACTGTGGCCGATCATTGTTATAGTGCTTGCGATGCACAGAGTGCTCGTTTGAGCATCGTCCCATGGGAAGGAAGGTCGCTGCAAAGGAGAATTGACCAAATCCTTCACTCGCGGTTGCCAGTGCCATCTGGCTTCGTCATTAGATCAGCGTCTCTCAATGTTTGAGACTCGGGAACAACTTATAAATGTTTTGTCTTCGTCACGGACCACCGCTGTAATTTTGTGAAACAAACCAAAGACATCGTAGCATCAATGCAAAAAACTTGGTGTGAAGGTAGAGCAGCGTCAAAGAAATTGCATCTGAGCTTAAAATATTTGAGCATGATTGCTGCCTAATGCAACTGCGTGTATTACGAGTGATTGTTTTCAATTGTAGCACTGCAACTCGTCCGGCCACATGGAGATGAAACTGATGAAACAGACTCAGCAACAGTACCACGGCGGCCAATCGCAAGGCGGAGGGGGAATGGCCGACCAGTCTCGCTTCTACCAGGGCACAGCGGGGCACACGCGCGGCGGACAGGCGCCCAACCAGGGCCAGTACTACGGCGGCAACCAGGGTGCCATCCAGCAGGACCACTACCGCGGCGCCAACAGTCAGAACCAGACGGGGCACTACGCCAACAGTCAGAACCAGACGGGGCACTACGCCAACACTCAGAACCAGACGGGGCACTACGCCAACACTCAGAACCAGACGGGGCACTACGCCGCGGCCAAGGAATGGCGTCCCTTTCCCCGGAACAACCAGTTCCTCAGCTGAATGGACATAAGTCCTCTGTGACGCTCTCTCTCTCTCCACAAGATTCCCTCTGTGCACCAATGCGTTGTTTCGTGTGGTGCAGCCACGAGGACCATCACAGATGAACAAATGAGGCCCTTGCCGTACGCTGGGCCCCGTTCGACGATGTCATCGCTATTTCTGTTCAATTCTTCTTTTCAGTTGTATTTTTTTGCTTTAACTGCAATTGTTGTTTTCTGTGCGATGGATGCAATCGACTCTGTGACGTTATGTGTGCGTGAAGTTGGTCGAGAGAAAAGATTTGTCAGAGTTAGAAAATAAATTGGGGTGCATTTGTCATAAATCAGCGTATTATTATAACCTAGTTAAATGTGGCCATGTAGCCATTGAAATGAACAAAACCTTTACAGCTGTTTTTATATTTCAAATACTGTAAACAACCAAAAATTTTAGGTGCCGCAGGTCGTGAACCATCAGGAAGAGTTAGCCACAGACCATTAGCCACACACACAACGCTTACATTAGAAACGTGCATTTCTATTTTCAAGAGCTACAACCTACGCTACTGCATCATGGTAGTCTAGAGTCGTCGTGTTTACATAGAGTGCGGTGCAGTCTGACACAGAGATAATGCCACACATACTCTAGACGTGAACCTCTCTTTGGATCGAGGTATTAGTCAACAGGTGTCTTAATCGAAACTCCCTAGCAACAGTTTCTTAGCTTTGTGTTGTATTTCAATCTTAGACAAAATTTCTGCACGATATCCATCACAGTTAGTTACACTTTACAACTATAGGGTTCTGTTCGTGATCGTCTTGTGCTGAAGTCAATCCATTTCAGGACAGATACATTTATTTAGTTTGAGATTTCTGCTCCACTTGTGTTCCATTGCCAATTGAACCTATAGAAGAGAGTACGCTGACCATACACTGTCGATGGGGGAACGAGACAACGATCGAGGGTCAGCAACCCTCGTATGCCGAGGCTAGGTGAATGAATTCGTTTACACTTCACCAAAGGGCTTCTAGCTCTATACCAAGCGGGTGCAACTTGTGCCCAGTGGAAAAGAGGGAATCTTTTTTAGAATCTGTATCACATTTCCCACATTTATAATGTGTAATGTTCAGAAATGGGGGGGGGGGGAGGAGGAGGTTTTTTGTGGGGAGTAAGTGGAACTTCTTGAAAATACGAGTAATGTCAAAAAAGGTCATCAGTTTTCTTTGACTCAGATATGGAAGAGCGCCTAGGAAAATAGGAGTAATGACTAAAGAAGGTCCCGATATATAAGCCAGGTTGGGTGGTTGGGGGTGGGTGGGGTTAGAAGCCCCTACACTTCATATATCTATGGCAGCTTCAGGGCTCAAGCAACTGTTCTACTGTGGCAGTGTTAGAATGCATAAACAGAGGATGCTTCTTGACAGTCGATAGTTACATAATACATGCGTAAATTATGTGGGCGTTGACAATTTTACATGTGTTGAGAAGAGATTATTGCCTTAGAAGAGGTGTTCGTCGATATGGGCGATGTCTCCATCTACGCGTGGGAGTGGAGGAGCAGCAGCAGCAGCGTCTGTCGTTTGAACGATCGTCTGAACCATCTCCTGAGGATGCTTCTTTGCGTACAACTCCAGATCTAGAAGAACGGACCAGAATGTTGCCATCAGTGAATAATATACTATAATCAATGTAATAATAATAATATCCTTTAATGACCAACCGCATTTTGGTTAACAAACTTATACAAGTTACACGAATACGGCCTGCTAGCACGACATGCAGGTCGGCTTCCCAGCAGGTTCGTCTTACACTAATGGCCTAAGCAGTGGCGGATCCAGGGGGGGCCCGGGCCCCCCCTTAGTCATAACCCTAACCCTAATTCATTCCGAAATCGAACCCTAATTTCAACGCTAACCCATTTAAAATTAATAATAAATTAAAATGAAATCCAAAATAATGAAACAACTTAAACAAGTAGCCTATTTTCTATTTTATATCATATTGTTTGTTAGACTGCAGACATTTTCTAGTT
>JAQFXW010006015.1:0-10060 GCA_034693945.1 Dendrobaena attemsi | reverse complement strand
TTACGCGGTGGGTGGGATTTGAACCTGGAACCTTTCGGTTTCAAGGCGCCGACCTTAACCACTACACTACCGCGCCTTCTCACGCACTCCCTCGGTTCAATCACTTACTCACTCGCTAACTCACTTTGGGCCAATCACTTGCTAACTCACTCTTCGGCAATTAGCTCAATCAATCACTTACAATTGCTGAAGCGCTTTGGCGTGTAAAACTCCTACAAACCTGTGCGCTGTTGTCGGGACCGCCTCTGAGTAGTAATTGTCTGTAAGAGGCGGTATAGAAATACACAATACAATACAATCAATCGATCATTTAATCACATAATCAATCTGACCTTTGCCTTGTTGAACTCATAGTTGACGAAGACGGACAGAAGGTCCCTGTGTTGTCTGGCCTCAAAGAGGATGTCCTCCTCGGACAGACCTCGATCCTCTCTCGTCGCCAGGTTCAACTTCAGGTGGACCTGACCTTCGACCTTTGACTTCGATGACCGACCGAACAGGTCGAACCACTTGTCTAGCCCAGTCGATGGCAGGTCCTGCAACAAACAGTTAGATATATAGATGGATGGATGAATGAATGAATATATAGATATATAGGTGGTCAGACGGCCAGACAGGTGTATTGATGGATAGATAGATGGAAGATAGATGGATGGCTATAGATGATAGATGGATCAAATCTAATCATTATCAAATCAAATCATTATTTATTGCAACCCCAAAAAACAACAATGCCATGATATGCACTCTGAACAATACAAAACATAAATACCATGCAGGGTAGCAAAGGGAACCCGAAGGGACGTTTGTCCCGAAAGGTAGGGCCCCATGCCATTTAGATCAATTCATAGTAATGAATGGCAGGATCACATTTTCCAAGAAACAACAAAATTAACAAAGGAAAAACTTAACTAAAGTCTTAAATATCACCTTAACTAATGCGGTGTATAGAGTTCATTATGAGTTAGGAGTGTTATAGAGTTAGGAGTGTTATAGAGTGATATAAATGGATGGATGAATGAATATAGATATATGGGTGGTCAGACAGATGTATTGATGGATAGATAGATGGAAGATAGATGGATGGCTATAGATGATAGATGGATGGTAATATGGATCAATGAATGAATGGATGATGAATAGATAGATGGAAGGAAACACATACATAGAGATAGATTCCACGATAAAGTAGAACAATAGACTTTGTGAAATATCTTGGTCAATTCTAGTGACACAGATACTAAATTTGATGCACATAAACTTCAATCTATTCTATCTATATCCTGCAAATTGTATTACAATCGATGCAACGTTTACGAAGATATACATGTATCCTATTGCAATTGTATTGTTCAGAAACCAAGATACCGAACAGTAAAACGCATAGAATGACGTATTTTCCGGCTACCGCACGAAAAGGTTTTCAGATGGCATGGCCTATCAATACGCAGAACGATAGATTATACATCAAGTCAGTAACCAGAGAGAAGACAATATCTGCCGACAGACTGCTGCACACCTGAACAACTTTTTTGAAGTCGGTGATTGTGTCTGTTGGCGTGTCCTCCTTGAGGTCCACAGGACTGAGGCTTGTGGAACCAGAGGTGAAGATTAACGGCGCATATCGAGGTGAGCGCTTCTGAGTAGTGGCCATAAATGGGCGCTATATAAATGAATGAATGAATGAGATGTTCTTCTCTCACAGCAACTCTTGCCAGCCATCCGCAAGCAATCAGGGGAATTCTTCATTTTCCAGCAAGACAGTGCCCCCAGCACATCGATCACACGAGACTGTTGCGTTTTTGAGACGTGAGACTCCAGCCCTCATCACTCCTTCACTTTGGCCATCAAACAGTCCAGATCTGAATCCAGTGGATTACATGGTCGGGGGGGGGGGGGTTGCAGGATCGAGTTTATGGGACAAGAATCAAGGACGTTGAACATCTTAGGGAGCGGCTAATCGAGGAGTGGAACCGGTTCGATCAATGTATCATCGACGGCGCGGTCATTCTATGCATTTTAATGTTCGGTAACTTGGTTTCTGAGCCACCCAATTTCAAAAGGATCTTCGTAACCGTTGCATCGATTGTAATGAAATGTGCAAGGAATGGATAGAAGAGACTGACGTTTATGTGCACCAAATGTGACACTTATTGCCCTACAATTAGCCAAGGTATTCCCCAAAGTATAGTTTATTGTGGACACAGCGTATACATGTCATGTAGACAGATGAATGGATTGATGAATAGATGGATGGATGGATGAATGAATGAGCGGATGGATGAATGGACGAGTTGATGGATGGATGGATAGATGAATGGATGGATAGACAGACAGACAGTATTGAATGATTGATTCACTAATTCATTGGTTGGTTTGTTGATTTGGTAGCAATAAAAAAGTGTACGTTACATGTATGTTATATTTATATTATATTTTGCCATTGGCTGATTATTTTATCTATTTACTTACAGACTGATTGACTGATTAATAAATTAACTGACTGATTGATTGATTGACTAATTGATTGATTTACTAATTGATTGATTGATTGATTTAACGATTTAGACTCACAACTAGAGGCAGGTCAACTGAACCGAGGAAGTCGTCGATATTTCCCTCGCTGTTCGTTCTGGCTGACTGAGCGATCTGCTTGAAGTACCTTCCGAGACCCTTCAGACCTTTCACTTCGTTCAGCCTCTTGGCCGAGTCCAGCACTGAAATCTCATCATCGTGGTCCCTGAAGGAAACGCAATCATTTCCAGGTCCGTTCGTCCCTTTTCCTCATGGGCGGAGTTTATCAGTGGCTAGCGGGGGCTATGGCCATGGAGAAATTTTGAATTTTTAACCCATGCATGGGTTAGCCCCCACGAGGTTTAAGCCCCTCCCCCGTTTAAGTATGAAATAAGGGTAATGACTTAAAAAAGAGGTTCTCAACTTTGTGGGAGTTGAGCATTACTGGATTTTTGGAAGGGATGAATAAAAAAAATGACATCAACTTTTATTGGAGTTGAGGCAGCCTTCCTCCCCCCCATGAACGGAACACAAACTACGCCGATGCCTTTGCTAGTTCTGAGGCATCCAGATGAAATATTGGAAACGTAATTTCTTTTCTCGACCTCAACATTGAAGAGTAATTTACTCTGTAGAGGAGGATTTAAATTGTTAAAATGTTTAGTTGTTCGCCTCCTCTGCATCGACCTTATCGTAGTGAAGTTTGGCGTTAGATGTAGAGAGGCAGAGAGGCAGAGCGACAGACAGACAAAGGCAGGCAGAGAGATATACCAAGACAGTCAGAACGACAAGAGAAGTGTGGTGAAAGGACAGAATGATTGAGTGCGTATAACACTGTGTATGTGTGTTTGTTTGTGTATATGTGTGTGTACTGCGTATGAGTGATAGCGAGACGTACAGAGAATGAAAATCAGACAATGAGAGGTTGATAGAGAGCAGCAATTACATAATATGAGAGATAAAGTAACAAAGGAGACAGACAGACAGACAGAAAGCTGAAGATACGGAGACAGAGAGAGATTTAGAATAGTTAAGTATCCCACCATATATCCAAATGAAGTCTGTCCATGTTGACATCTTCTAAGTCACTTAAACAAAACAAAACAATCTCTCGTATACCAGAATGTCTTAATGACTCACACTTTATCATCGTATCTGTAACTTGTACTATAATTGCAAAGAAAACGGAAATGATAAAGACGATGTCTACGACAGCGGTAACGGTGACAATATCGGAAACGATAACATTAATGATGATCATTACGACTTTCATTCTGGACTTTTATATAGCGCCTCTTCAAGAAACTACTCAGAAGCGCTCCCAGCCCAGCCACGATCAAAATAGAAAGTCTTATAGAAGGGCAAGGGATTGACCAAGAGTAGCGAACGAAGGCCAAGTGGAAGACCATTCCACGTGGCCGGGCCAACAACTGCAAAGGCCCTGTTCTGTACATTGGCCAAGTGTGCCCGAGGATCCAGTAGGTCACCTCGCTCCGCAGAGCGAAGCACCCGACGGGCTGGGACCAGAGACATTGGGCAACAGAAGTCTTTCAGATAAGTGGGTGCATTGGCGTAATTTGTGGGGGGTACAAGGGGTACATGTACCCCCTCCCACACACACTTTTTGAAGTGCGGGGGGTATCGTACCCCCCACTTTTCAAATAAAAAAATAACAAAACGTCATTCCATATTTTGTAATTGTGCCTTTTGGAGCTTTCTGATGTAGAATTACCATAGAAAGAAGCAATTTGATTATACTCCCACTTTTTATACCAAAGTAAACTTGGAGAATACATTGTATCCCACTTTTTAGATTAAAGTAATCTTGGAGAATAAATGTGTACCCCCCACTTTTTAGACCAAAGTTACGCCCCTGAGTGGGTGCACAGCCAAGGATGCAGCGGGAGACCAAGGCAGCAATGCAATGAGATACGCTATTGCATAGGCAGCCAATTGACAATTGAAAGACGACAACGGTAACGATAAAGATAATAATGATGACGATAACGGAGACTATGAAGAGGAGGATGACGATAAGTGTTTGTAGAAGGAAATCGGAAAATCTTTAAAAAAATATAAATAAATAAATAAATAACCCAAAAAAACCAAGTTTTCATTTTTAACAGATCTTGGTTTTTCCACCCCTGGATGACAATCAGAAGAGCGTTGACGATAACGATGGTGATATAGAGGACTAGTGATTCAGATCTTACAATCGGAACTTTTCGTTCCAGACTGGATTGAGGTTGTTGCTCTGAACGGAAGTGGTTTTGATGAACTTAGCTGGAATCTGATCAAGGACCGTCTTGTTCTTTTTAATCGATGACGTCGATGACTTTCTCCGGTCTGCCAGCTTCCTCGTGTCATGGCCACTGTCCTTACGAGTCATGTCACCAGGAATACCAGGCACTATGCCGAGCATGCAGTACGGGTCGCTGAACCCTATGGTGCAACGGCGAAACATAAGTTTCATGAGGAAAAGCTAAGCATACTTGAGTAAGTAAGAAAGTTTATTTAGCATTTAGTGTTGTACTGTATCTAAATGTTTCTAAAGCGCCTCTTTGAGTACGACCAAATCAGAGGAGCTTAAAGTGCGTTGGACCCCGTGAGCAAAGATAAGTCTGAAGACAGCGCGCATAACCAGTAGTACTGCCTGAAATCTCTAGTTCAGATCGCGGAACGAGTCAATGGAGGCAGAGGCTTCTATCCTTATACCAAGCGGGCGCAAGTGCGCCCAGTGGAAAACAGAGGGAGGAACATTTTATAATGTATAATTTTCAGAAATAGAGGGGGAAGACTGGTCAGATGGGATGGAAGAATATGTTTTAGGGGAAAATAGAAAGTCATGAGTTTTTGAGCCTGGCTGCTTGGGGGGGATGGAAGTCCCTGAATGGAAGAAGCAGTATTGCCACTGCTGGCTACTAATTAGATTACGGAACGAGTCAATGAAGACAGGTTATACCACAGCAGTCGACCAACCAAAGAGATTATATAATAATCTAGAGAGAGTATGGCCTATCTCCTCTGCAGTCGTTTTTGCTATACTTTCTCTAGTCAATACATTGACCTCGATAGGACCAACAGATGCACAGACACAATGCTTGAAAGTAGCAGTTCGAGAACGAGGCACAAGAAGTCATAGCGGTCGAAAAAAAACACAGAGAGGGCGACCGGAAGCAACCGAAAGGTCGTTGGTTCGTCAGTAGACTTATTGCAGTGTGTGTCCATCGCTTTCCTAATATAACCCTAAGATATCTGACAAGATAAACTCAGCTTCCAAGCCAACTGGAATCAGAGGTTCCATATCTGCTTCGCCACACGCCCACCACCATAGATTTCCACCGTAGCATCATGTAGTCTCCTCAGACTGACTTCCCCGGATTTGACCTGGCACCGGAACGGACAAGGAGTTAATTGGCTATTGCGGTTTTGATTTGATATAGCGCCGGTGAATAAGCTGGTCTCCCTGACGTGGCTTTTGTGGGCGCTGAGAAATTTTCGAAGATTTACATTTACATTACATTTACATTTACATTATGGACCCACCTCATACGAATCAATAGTTAGATAAGCCTAACCTTAGTGTACTTTGCAAGCGTAAACCTGCATTGACTCAAATGCAAAGCAACGCGTGCTAGGCTCATATGCCTAATATACAGGACTATAATTATTGGCGTGTATCAGTTTGATTCTCGAAATCGCTTTCGTCGAATTGACAAAGACTGATGTACGATGGATCAAAACTAATGACAAACGTCGTCTCCAAATTCCTTACGCCATCTGTCGTTTCAATTAATGCGAATGATGGATGCTTTTATAGGCTTAGATTCAAAGCCATTAGGGGCCTAATTTTAAAATCTGTTAGGCCTAGGTCTAGGCCCCTACTTAGTCCGTGTTTTCTAATGTCATTCTTTTATGTCACCTATTCTGAGACTATTCATCGTATTTGCCCAAGGACCAGGGCCATAGGGTTAGAAGTAATCGTCTATAGAATAATATCGGTAATTTACCATTGTCCTGGTCACTGTTTCTTGTTAGGCCCATAATAATTATTATGCACATTTCACAACCTTTATAATCTCTAACTCGTCTCTGTAATGAATGCCGCGCCGTTTGGCTTGAGCTGCAGCATTTCATTAATACGAGCACATTCTGATCGCTCGTAGTGGCTTGATGTGATCTATATAATTAAAGCGATGTCTTGGTATTTAGGACTCAGTGGCAAATTAATGGCTCTCGTACGTAGTAGGTTGAAATGCAGGTTAACGCTGCAACCTAGAGAGGCAGTAAGGTATCAGCGACCACAGAATAAGCCTACTTCGTCGGTTATCAGACTATGCGTAAAAGCCTCAAGTTAACTTCTAGCAGAGTGATCGATTGAATAGATGTTGTGGCCAAATCTATATTCATAAACCGATGCTGCTAAAGCAGAAAACGTGGGTTATTTTCTCATGAATTTAGACCGATGTTTACTGTGCATATAGCCTATGCGGGTGTTTTATAGACAAGACTTTTCTAGTCGATAAAAAGAAGCCAGGAGTTAAATGGAATCTGTGACGAGAAAGAGGAACGGAGAAAGGCGGAAGAAATAAGTAGACTATTAAGGAGGAACTATAGACCTATAAGGAAGGAATGCACAGACTGCCACAGCGAGACTTCGATCGACAGGCTTTCCTCTGAGACAATACATAATCATTGTGCCGCTGCTCTTGTCGCGAAATAGTTCGTACTTCTGTTGTTAGCAATATAGTCTCCTAATAATATATCGAAACCTCTGCACGCACACGCTCACACCCACGGATAGGCCTCTTGACTTGCCCTGCCGGTTCGGCCGTTGCTGGTATTGCAACGGGCTTCACCTGCGCTACCGTAGAAGAACTCGAACTCGTGCCGCCCGGAGATGCTGTGCTGTGAAGGACTCGAACTCGTGCCACAAGGATGCCCTGTCGATGCCCGCAGCTACCCGGTGTAGGTCAGCCTGCGCCCGCGGTGCCCACCCCTTCCTAGTCTGGTGAAAGAAGGAAGTCGGACACCAAAGAGTCTATTTCAACCCTTTTATTCAGTCAGAATCATGGTTACACAAGAGCCCATAAATTCGTCCTCGAGTGAGGAAACACAACGCCTTTTATAGGCGAACACTTACTCTACCGCGGCACGCAGGCCGCATACTAATGAGGTTAAACTACAGGTCAATCCTACGACTAGCCTATCAGCGCAGCGCACAGACATTTCAATCCGAGTATTCATGCATGCTAATGACGTACAGAATATCTCGATCCTAACCTAACAGTTTGCAGCGAAACGCCTCAGCCAATCAGCGAACAGCACAGATATTTCAATCCTAGCGTCAAACAGTTCAAGGTTTAAGTTGACAAGTCAGTCACACGAAATGCCTAGTTTGCCCTCAAATATCTGAAGTCCTATCAATAAAGTTCAACATATTACAGGCTTAACTCACTATTTCCATATCACAGCAGCAGGCTATCCATTTACAATGACTAGTTTGTCCTTCAATTGCCTGTATTTAACTCGCTAAAGTTCGATATATTGCAGTTCTGGCGTACAACAATAAAGTTACTACAGCCGATCAGAGGTTTGCCCAATAATGAAACCTATTTATAGCGCGATCTAGGTTCAGACAGTCAAACAGATCATTCATACCACAAGAATGCATATATATCTGTCAGAATAGGCAGTTTCTATTACAATAGATTATTCCTATTACGCGTCACAGATCCACAAAGTTCACATATATCGCGATTCAGTTCAACAGTCAGACGCCATCGCAGCAAGTCGTCCATACCACGTGTTTGCATATTAATGACTCTACGCCGATCTCAATCCTGGCCTGACAATTGCAAGGCAAATCGTATTAGCCAATCAGCGGACAGTATAATTATACACATTGTGACGCCGAACATCGCTGCAAAATACGTGGAGGGTATATCCAGCTATAATACGCGCGGGCGCGTGCGACGGACCTTCAATTTCTTACCAAACACGCGGGCGCGTGAGACGGACTATATAAAGACCCCTGTAACGTTAAGCGATAGGTCCAAATGCAAGGCGGTTGATGCAAATTCCGTTATAAATTCCCCCTCCACTAGAGAAAGCAAGATGCCCCCATCTTAAAAGTTCCAGAGCTGGGGTACGGAGGCTGACATTTGCACAAGCCCAAATCTCCAATACACTAGCTGAATTCCAATTATGCGGGCCAAAACCCAGTACTGTAACGGTTACTCATAGTGCTTCTACAATGGCTATCGTCACAATTGCAGGATTACATGTGCAGGTACTAGACAACTTCGCTCTAACGCTCAATACTATGCAGGTCATTTCTATACATGACTAACTAACATTCACGTACAATTCACAAGATCATCACATTGTCGATATAAAAATCTTGATTGCAGGTAACAACGCTAAAACAAGGACGCATGAACACAAAATATCAAGGCATGCCGTATACCTAAAAGAATTGCTTCTCGCAATTTTGTCAATTTCCATGCCCAAATGGCGTTGCTTCTCTTTGCAACTGAATTTAACTTGCCCAAATAGCAAAGTGTCGTTGCCTCTTGCAACAGTAAATTTGAACATTAACAGTAAACAGGGCATAATAACTTGGGGAGAGTCCGACGCCCCTCTAAAAAAAAACAATTACCCCCAACATTTTCTTCTTTTCTTTCAGAACAGAAACAGAGTTCAACTTCTCTTCACAGAAGGACAGAACAGTCTATACGACAGAGTTCAAGGCGATCGACAATTCAGTCCAGGAAATTCGGTGCTTCTTCTAGCCACGATTGGCCGAAACGTCGTCGACGGAGATTCTGTGACTGATTTCCTTCGCGCGCAGACGATTGATGACCCAACGTGGGAGGTTGGGCCAACGTTTGCCCGCCTCTTCACAGGCCGAGGGCAATTCTGCACAGCCCGTAGCTCGGGCGAGAAACCCGGCCGCATCCAGAGCGGCGTTGAAGATGTCCATGGGAACCGGTGCCGGTGTGTTTCTTCTTCGGCGCGGCGCCCGTCGGCGCGGCGTTCTCATTACACTGGGAGCGGTGGCGTCCAGTTCAATATTTGGCGGCGTACCCAAATCGTCAGTAGGTGGGTCGATGACACTTGAAGATTCAGCGACGGTCTCAAAAATCTCGCGCACACCAGCGCAGCGCGCGACCATTCCATCAGGTGCTATCATAGCGGGCTGGCCAGGCGAGGAGGAGTCCACGTCGGTTTCGTCCAGGAGATCGGGCAACCGAGGGCAGATCTCCTCTTGTTCAGCGATGGTCAAAGGCGACGGCATAACTCTTCTCACCCTGGCACGGTGGTCAGAGCGCAGGTGAACTGGAATGACCGGAAGAACGGTGTCCAAGAAGGATGGAACCGGCGGAGGTAACACTCGGTGGGCGTGGCGATTGTCCTTCTTGACTGGCGGCGGGCGCACGCGAGCCTCGGGCTTAGAAGACGAACCCGAGCTCGCGTCGTCCGATCGGTCTCGCTTCACCGATGAAACTGGAACGGAGGGTCGGACGATTTTGGCCACAACGGA
>JAQFXW010006014.1:0-10061 GCA_034693945.1 Dendrobaena attemsi | reverse complement strand
CCTCTTCTTCGTCTTCTAATTCTTCCACTTCTTCTTCCTCTTCTTCGTCTTCCTCTTTCTCTTCTTCCTCTCCCTCTTTCACCTCTTAGTCTTCAATAATTACCAAACATCAGCAAGAGCAGAGTTACAAGTGCCGGACATTATTTATGTGTTGGCAGTGATTCCGTTAACGCCTAAATATTCGGAGTCCTGGACACACCAGGAAGCAAAATTTGGAGTTCAAGTCAAATGGAGAGGAGTCATGGACTCCACGCCTATCTGTTTTTGGAGTCCCATAGGATTTTAAAGCCATATTGCCTATATACGGCAGTAGGATATCTGTAAATATCTCGAATACTGCGATTGGCCAAAGGTGGTATTTTGTGTGAAGAGTGGACTCGATTTTTGGTTACGGGAGGACATTCGCGTGGGAGCGCGAAAATTTTCTACCCTTGTCACTGCATGATCTAACTTGATTGTGATTATCAGGTGTGACGACGAACTGACCACGGAGGCCAATAGATTTTTCAAGTTTAATATAATCGAACACGAGTTATAACTTTCGAGTGGCGCTTCGATGATGGTTTTAGTTTTCAGAGACCTACTCTTTCAGTCCGCAAGACGTATGACTCCCTTCGTTCAATCGCCCACCCCTTGTATGTCCTTCGCCCTCCGCCATTGCAAAGCGCCTCGTTGCCCAGTCCTGCACTCGTTATCGCTGCGCATTCTTCGTCACGCGTCGCCCAGCGTCTTTGAAGATCCAGCGAAGGTCTTTCTGATGGGCCAAAGTCATTAGGGTCCCCGTCGTTCCTCAGGGATGACCCGTTCGCCTGCCTTTGATGTCCTCTCGGCAGGCGTCGGGGCAGACGTCGTCTCAGGCCGCGACAACCCTTTCTTAATCCAATATCATGTGACACACCGTATTTTAAAGTCGCTTGGACGCCGCGGTAATTTCTTTTGGAGTCCATTCACAATTGAACGTCCATGGACGCCGCAGCTGTATTTTTCGGAGTTCAGCCTCAAAATTTTGGAGTCCCGGACGCCAGGACGCACACTAATGGAATCGCTGGGTGTCGGTCTATTTCTGATCGCGCTCTTGAACTTGTATATCAGTTGCTGAAAGCCATATATCTGTGAAGCATCTTGTGTATGCTGTACCCAGTGGAAGTGTTGTTCCATTAGTTTTATTGTTCCGAACTGTATACATTCTGAACATAATTTCTACAGATTTCGACAAGAACGTCTTCTCTGCACACTGGATAAGTTACGTACGACTACATTAGTAGTTTGCTTCCTTTACGAACCAAATGCTGACTTTGTTTTGAAATGGAAACATTTTTAAAGATTTTTCTATGATGATGATAAGAGATATGTGATGAGAGTTCGTGGTTTTCTATCACTATACACTGCATCAATGTAATTTCTGGGAAAGAGTCTCTTGGAAGAGTCTGATACGAGGTCAAGGATATATGCAATACGATTGATTGTTTTGTTAGTTGGGGCTAATGATTGGAATTGCGTTGGAAAAGTCCAGGTTGGTGGAATGATTGCAGGAACGATTGATCTTGATTTAGATGGATGTGTAGCTGGAGGAGTTATCGATGGCTGTTGTGAATGTGATAAATGCAGTAGTGGCTAGGTTTTGTCTGTAGAGATTTGGGCTCTGGAGATCTCGGACAAAGCATCTGGTTTTGTTAGTTTTTTAAATGTAAAGGAATATGCCTGACGAGGGTAAGATATAAAAATTTTGACAGAAAGATTTACTTAGTCTGGAATGGCTAGTCGTCGTGCACATGTACAACTTTGTACGTCTGAGTTGTATAGCAAACCTGAAATTATACGTGTATACACTTGCTCACGTTGTAGGCAGGTAAAAATTTTCAAAATAGCCTGCCGGTCCATATTGGGTTTTAGGGGTTGACCTTAAGAATTAAATCCCACAAATCAGTTTCCAGTCTGCTTGTCTCTCAGCTCCTCAGGTAATCAACCAGAGGTGGCATCCATACAACTGAGCCAGCCATGTCAAATTCCTTACCAGATCTGATGGGTCTTAGGGTCTTACCTTCAGCTGTGGGCCTGTGGCTTTAGTTATTTTCAGGGTGCTTGTATAATTGTTTCTTTGTGTTTTGGTACTTCTCCATGTGACAGTTGAAATGAGGCACTGCATTGAAAAACCGTCACCTGTGTTGAAATGGACCACCAGCACTAACTCAGGCTAATATATGAGCCTTGCCATACCCTCCATTTAGGAATGGTGACAGTGGAACCCTTTGTTCCTCTGGTGTAGGGGTAGCCCTTAGCGGGGATTCCATTAGCCTACCGTTAGGTACCAAAGAGTGATGTGACTGATTGATTAACTGATTTGATACAATGTCTTGTTTGTGCAAAACCTGATGAGACCGACTGGTGATCTGTTGTATAGAGGCAGTTGAACTTGAATCTCAGACAACTGAATGAAACTGGGTCTAATTGCTCAGTGAGGAATTTCTTAGACTTGACATTTGAGGGGAAGTGGTCACCAATCCTCTCCCTCCCTCTCTGGTCTTCTAACCCATAATGTTTGGTTAGGGTAGTCGTAATAGCCATTTAGTAGGGGAACAGGTGGAGCAGAAGTAAAGAAAAATTCTCACCAGACAGGTTTTGAACTCCAAACCTCTGGTTTGGCATTCCAGTCAAGTTGACAAATTAAATGGAAACTGCAAACCATTAACTGGCAAAAGTTGCATTGAACATTTGATACCAACGACAAGGATTTGCTGCGGATTGGATTGGTAATAGATTACTGCCAGTTTTAATGCCGTATTTATGAGATAAATGATAAATTACCGACCGTTATTTGCAATAAATGAGCTTGCTTTTTTTAGCGAGACTTCTAAATAATCGTTGAAATGCTTAGCTGATATGACCAACAATTGCCTTTTTTAAACTAAATATATGAATATCATCATAATTTGATGTTTTTGTCTGTGTGTAAAATAGGTTAATGGATCCTGTATGTTAATGTATGTTAATATATGTTAATGTATGTTAATAGGTTAATGGATCCTGTATGTCTTTTACCAGTCATCAGATGGTAAGTCAGAGTTACCAACTTACCATGCACAATTATAACTATTTGTATCATGATGCAAATGTATGCGCACGTATATGCATGCATGCTTACATAAATTGAATATTAACATGCATTAATATATGCACATGGATGCACTTTTGGCATTTTGTTTATTTCTATTTTATTCACATATTTCTAAACCACCTTTTCAAGTCTACTACTACTCAGAAGTGGTGAAGTGAAGGACTTTCTCAAGGTCCCTAGATGCGGTGTATGCACACACAAAGAACTAACATTTTATGAGTTTTACACATTTCTAAGAAATTCATGAACTATGGAAAAATTGGCAATTTTAAAATTTGTTAAATTCACCAAATACTTCCACTCATGTCCATGTTCTTTCATCTTTTGCAAAATTAGGTTATAACTTAATTCAATGCCTTCTTAAATGACAACCATTTACATCGATCTTTGCATTGAACTCTAAACAGAAACTTACCACAATAAATCATGACATCAAAACATTTATTGTTGCTTGCAATGCTTATTGTAGAATGCCACGGTCGGTGTAAACATTGCCCAACAATAGGCTACACCGAGTATTTACGAATTTTACGAATTTTGAAATAGTTAAAAATTCCAAACTCGATAGTCACGTGTTCTTTAACTGTGTGCATATATATACATTATACTATTATTCAAACTTTAAGTGGGACTTAATTTTTGCTAGGTGAAGTATAATTTTCGATCTTGTAAGATATGCCATTCAGTCCAGTAACTTGAATTGATTTTTATATGGACGACAGTGACGAGTCATTCCCCAATCTGAGTGGTATAATTGAGGACTGATCCTATTTAGACACAGCTTGAATTTGGTACTTAAGACTAGCTTGTTTGTCTGTGAGCTTTTGGGTTCATAGATAAGGTTAATTAAGGTCTAATGATCTGGGTCATATATGGACATTACCACAACTGCCCAAAGAACGAAGAACGGTGTTTTAGCTTCGTACTCACTTTTGTATGTGGTGCCAGTGATCTGTTTAAAATAGTCAGTAGTAGACTTGAAGCTACTGCTTAACGTCGGACTCTTTAAAAAAATCTGTTTACACACATCTGACATTTATACAGGACCTGCCTTCATCTCCAGAGGGGTTTCTATTCAGTAATGGAACTTTGCTTTTAATAAACCAGTTCAACCTTACTTCAGTTGGTTCCATTACTTCAGTTGGTTAGGCTTTAAGTTGTAGAGTCTAGACATCTGCTATTCAGTGTTTAAGCGTTTCTTCTTGTGTACAGGCCAGAAGGTGTCAATCAATGGTCTTTTCAAATGGGTGCATCCGGGTCCAGAGAGTGATTGATTAGTACTGTAATACTTCATTAGATTAATACTTGGCCATAGTCAAGGAAAAGAAAGAGCGGCAGACCAAGCCTGCATTGAATGCACGGACAATGTAATCGCTTGGGAATCACTTGGACTGACACCAAAGGGAATCATGGAACTGACAAATGGCCGAGGGCATTGGAAATCATTTATTTGTACCCATCGCCGTCTGGCATCATTGACTGATGTTGATGATAAATAGTTAATATTCAAATTATTCATACTGTTTATTAATTCTGTGCATGTAATCCTACAAATCCCACATTGGAATTACAGTGAATCCCACATAGTAATTACAGTGAATCCCACGTATCAATTACAGTGAATTCCACATAGGAATTACAGTGAATCCCATGTATCAATTACAGTGAATCCCATGTAGGAATTACAGTGAATCCCACATAGGAATTACAGTGAATCCCACGTAGCAATAACGGTGAATCCCACGTAGGAATTACAGTGAATCCCATGTAGCAATAACGGTGAATCCCATGTAGGAATTACAGGGAATCCCACATAGCAATATTAGTGAATCCCACGTAGGAATTACAGTGAATCCCACATAGGAATTACAGAGGGGAGACCTAACTGAAGAGGTGCACAAAAAGGGAATATAACTGCTCAGAGACACAACCTTTCCTTAGTGACTGCAATGCTCAAACCTAGATGGGAGTTGAACCTAAGTCGATTGATTGAAGACTGCCCCGTGGGGCTAAATAGTTTCACATGTTGATAATGTGCTCCGAAGGTTTATTGTTTCTCACTGTTCGTGATTTGTTCTGTTTCGTGTTTGTTGCTAGAATTCCGAATTCTTCAGTCGTGACGGTATGGCTGCGCTGCAGGCAAAAGCTGCAATGAGGTTAGAAACTTATTCTCTGTTTAATACATAAATGATCAATCAATTGAGTTATTTGTGTTTATATCTGAGGTCTGTGTTTTTGGCACCAATATAGTGGATTGTGCAGGAGAACTTATTCTCTTGAACTCTGTGTTGCTATCTCTCTTTCCTGTCTGATTCTGCCTCTCTGTGTGAGTCCTTTCATCTGTATGTCTGTCTCTGCCTGTCTGTCTGTCTCTGTCTTTCCATGACAGAATACAGTTTGATCTCTTGACGAATGTTGGCTGCTGACTGTGTATCCTACACACATCCTGACATGAAAATGAACAGTAGGTACAGGATTTACAGTCTACTGTCCTCATCCAATCAGTGGAGCCAGCTAGCCACAGTTGGTCCATCCGGCCAATTCAGCTGCAGTTGTTCGAGCCTTCTATGTGTAATTCATGGCATTTGCCAACTATTAACCCAGATTCATAAGCTATTGATTGTGGTTCCTTTGAATGGCCAGAGAACCCCTCACATCACACAACACGACTGGAGTCTGGTTTTCAGTTCCACCAGATCTGTACAAATGCGGTGACTCTTTCGCCTTAGTGTTGTTGGCTGGCAGTGATTCAGAATCTATAGTGACCAGTCAGTCAGTTGTGTTTATGTGTTTCTTTTTCCTTTTGAACCAGTCTTTGTGTCTTTCCATCTAAGAACACAGCCAAGACAACATTGAACACGGCATAGTACTTCGACAACACTTACTATTTCTGTCTAAACTGTGCTAACTATCCTCTGAGGCGCTATAAATAAATGCTCAGAATGAATGAGTGATGCTCACTCAGGTGGTGCATGCGGGCAGGATATGATTAAATTGTTCAGAGAGGGTTGTAAACTGAATACCTGGTGATACTGCAATTGATGATGGGATGCCTTGAGAACAATATATTATAGACAAATATGAAACGACTGCTCATGCTGTGACAGTACCCCTCCCAAGCCTGGATAACAGAGGAGTGCAACGCTAATGAACTAGATTAGGATAGATACCTCGTTGTTAAATAGCAACCCTTAAGTAGTTTCTGAGGTTTACACTTTGCAAGGTGATGGGGTATTCAAAAAGATAACCAATGGCTCATTCACTTATGGTGTAATTAAGTCTGTCAGATTTGTCACTGGCTTTTTGGTCAGTTGGAACTGTACACAATACAATTTGCATGGTTTTACATCCGGGTCTAGTTTCTAAGGATTAACGAAGAAAAGATGGTAGGTTTTAATGTTGTTGGTTGTGTTGTTTTCAGAGGTAGAGAGGATGGACTGCCCGCCCAGCTTGACCTTACCTACATTACGGAAAGAATCATAGGTCAGTAGCATTAGGAATTATGTTAGAGACATTAGCAGTTATGACGTCATTGTTGTCAAATGTTGTTCGTATGAGGCAACTGATCAGGTAAGGTACAGTTGTTGCTGCTTCAAGATGCACCTCCTCTCTGTCATCTTATTTATTTAATCATGATAATGCTGAGTTTGAAGGATATTCCAGCTGCCGCACACACGTACGTACAACATCAGCAATAGAAAAAAATGGGTAACGTCATCTTAAAGGGTTACATATGACTTTACTCTGTTGTCAGTTTACTCAGTGTTGTTGTCAGGTTTGAACATAGAACATAGTGGTGAAAGGCAAATTTTTTGCAGTCTGTAACCATAGAATAAGTTTTTCCAATTGGGGTTCTAGTGGTCATCAGTCAGAAGATTATGGGTTCAAATCCCAGAGAAGGGCAAATATGTCTTAAGATTTTGGTTCTGCCTTTGCATCTGAGAAACTTTCACTGTAAATTCACTGCACTGTGAATGATGGCAGAGGGTAATGGGCAGACTGACCACCCACCCGTGCACCCTTGTGTGCTAAGGCTAAAAACATGGAAGTTATTTATGCGTCATACACCCACTGCTGATTCTCAGGGATAGCTTTAGAAAGTACATCCTTCCTTTTTTTGCTTGCCGCCATCAATCATAGTTCATCAGTTCATTGTTTATGGATAATGGATCATTTGGTTGATGTGAAAACCACTACCATGTCAGACTTTGTCGGTCCATCAGCTGAAATGTGTTTTCTGTATCTGTTACCATCCTAGACTTCGACTCTGACTGCCATCAACAACATTTTAGGTTAGAGTCAAAGTCCACTGCGGTCACAGCAGTCACCTCAAGGTTCTCTTAAGTAAACACTGCTTTATGAGGCAATTGCGGTCATCCTGCTGGCTACGATTGTATACCCTGTGGTGTTGTATAAAGCAGTGGTTGACCTAGGTCAACATCCTTTTGAGACTCAAGGACCATTTAAAAATATTTTCTATGGGTTGCGGTCCAACCAAAAAAAATTTCTACAGCAAGTGACTATGCTACCCTATAAATTCCTACATATTTTATAACTAACTAGCTGAACCCAACCCGGCATTGTCCAGGAATAATTGCTTAAGCCTATTGTCTATCGGTAGGCTACAGATTTACATTGTCCAGTGTTCTATTAGACAAAGCGCATATTTACTAAACAGTAAACAAAAAATTTGCTGGCCATGTAGGCCTACTCCATTAAAAAAAGTAATATGCCAAAAAGACACTGGCCTTTCCATCATAATTGACTTCGCCATTGGCGATGCGATCGGCTAATTGTTACGTCATGGATGACATCAGTCTATTAAACAGGCCGTTGGCTAAAATTTATGCAGCTTTCATTAGGCGACATTATTTTAAATCAATTCGAAACTTCAAATGTTCATATTTGGGGAAGGAATAAAATTGTGGGATAGCGTACGCCCCTGTGTTTTTTCTAGGCGGGTAAGAAGTATACGTGTAAACTTTGGAAACAATCGGTCCAGTGGATCAAAAGTTTTTGAGAGGATAGATACAAGGTTACAGACTTTTCTTCCTTATATGTGTAGGTGTAGAATTTTTCATAAATTATGAGTGAATTATAAGTTTATGCTGTCGTGTACCAATTGAAATTGAGACAATTAAAAAAATTGACAAAATTGATCTTTTTATGTTTTTAATCTAAAAATATAAATTTTTGGGCCTCCTCGTGAACCACCAGGCAGATAGCCGCGGACCACTAGAGGTCTGCGAACCAAAGATTGAAAACCGCTGGTATACAGGAAGCCAAACCTCTAGGCTTTTTAAAAACAGGCAAAATTGTACTTTAAATGCAACTGTGAGTCTGATCTTTTGCGTCTATCCATTAACTTAATGAGGAATTGGAGATTATTATTTAATACGTGGGGCAGGCTACAATTTTTCTGGTGGAACCAGTGTTTTCAAAGGTAGCTGCCTGGTGGGGAGGGGTTTGGGTTGATGGCTTCTGACTAGAATCAAAGTCTTTCTGTTGCCTTCCATGCATTTGTGCTTCGTGAACTGAGTGGAATGTTGTCTCTTCCAGCTGTCTTGTTCCCACTCGATGGTCAGGAGACGACCTACAAGTCCAGCGTCCACGACATGGTCCAGATGCTCAAGGACAAGCATGGAGACAACTACATGGTAGGAACTATAACACTACTTTATAGGAACATTACGTGGTAGGATTACTACTAGATAAGTTGATAGAAATACTACTTGGTTGGGACACTACATGGCAGGAACACTACTTGGTAGAAACACTACTTGGTTGGGATACTACATGATAGGAGCACTACATGTTAGGAACACTACTTGATAGAAACACTACAAGGCAGAAACTCTAATTAGCAGGAGCACTACATGGTGGTGATGTAAGTGATGATGGCAGTGATGTGGTGTATCTGAAGAATGAGCATTCGACAGACCCAGTGGCGTAGCTGTAGGGGCGGGGGACAGATGTCCTCGGGAGCAGGGCTAGGGGGGCAAAAAATAGGGGAAATGTAAGCGATTTTTTTAGAAAAATGGCTTAAATTTGTGATTTTTTGACAATTTTTAGGAATAAAACAGATGTGATGACTAAAAATTGGTCATCATGGTGGGAAATGGGATGCAGATTTCGGGATTGTCCCCAGGCGCAGAAAACCCTAGCTACGCCACTGGACAGAGCCTTGTAAACTCTCTAGGAGACAGTGAAGCATGGCTCGCAATCTAACAATTTTTGCAATCTGCATCTCATTAATTCAATGGTGATAGATCTGATCTCTGTGGCTGTGACTTAATTAATGAACTTGAAACTGTTACAACCCTTTGTTAAACCACCATAAATAAATAGTGATGTTAGAAGAGAAGAAAGCTTGAACATTTGTGTGATGAATTTCAGATTCTCAATCTGTCGGAGCGGAGGAGTGACATGCACAGACTACACAAGCAGGTCAGAGATAATGCATTTTCAATCAATCAAACAAATTTATCTTCACTGTACAGGGTGGGCCAATAGAAGTGCTACTAATTTGAATTATTATAACTTGAGTAATTATTATTGGAATATCATGTCCAATATATCAGATTTAAGATAATTATCCATTTTATCATTCTCCAAAATATCTAAGAGATGCTATTACAACATTTTGAGATAGTGCTATTGATATTCAATGTTCCATTTTCTTGCTATAAAACTGGAAGAAAACTCAAAAACCTGAAACTCAACATGTCAATTCTAAGTAATCATTTAGTAGGCTTACTAGCAATTTAATATCTTAAGTTAATTGGCCATCAGTCAAACAAATAGGCCTACTCAATAATGTCTACCACGTGCTTCAATACTGATCTGACCACTGATCGATGGTTGAGTTCACCAGTGCTTGGGTTATCTCAGCCCAGCAGCAAAGAATCACTTCTTTCAAATGTTCAACGTCACGTATCGGTTCACG
>JAQFXW010006013.1:0-10061 GCA_034693945.1 Dendrobaena attemsi | reverse complement strand
TGGATAAGTTAGAGCACTACGGTGTCAGAGGCACTCCCTAAGCTTGGCTCAAAAGTTACCTAGCAAATAGAGTTCAGTATGTTTATATAAGCAATGAATCTTCTACTCATCTTCTAGTGAGATGTGGTGTACCTCAGGGGTCTATTCTAGGGCCGTTACTTTTTATGTTGTACATAAAGAATCTGCAGTCTCTAACTAACTTGGGTCTAATAATGTTTGCTGATGATACAAATATCTTTGCAACAGGTTCGACCCCAATTGTAATAGTAGGAAAGCTAAACATTGAGCTAAACCTGATAAGCAATTGGTTTTCTGCAATAAAGACTTCATTCACATCCATGACTGCCTGTTGGCTAGCTTAAGGAACTGCTCTTCTTTTTCTAATCCACTGTGAATCAAATGTTCCTCGTTTTTATGACCGGCTCGCAATAGCTGCTGCTCGCATAAAATGTGAACGCTCTCTGCACTGGAAGTTGATATTGGTGTTTGATGCTTTTATTGACTGAGTCTGTGGCTTGTTTTGTGCATTCAGGGCCTCTGTCAAGACAAGTACAAAGTTGTTGGAGAGCTGACGTCGGAACGAGCTGTGTACAGAGAGGAAGCGTCTAGTCAGTTGGATCGGACATTGAAAGCTATTCGTAATCACATACACGATGATCTCTCGCTCTTTGCATATGAAGCTCAACTGTCCAGGTATAAAATTCATTAATCTATGGCAGGGTTAATTATACTAACTTAATGTTGTCATTTATTCATTACTTACGATTTGTAAGTGATTCATTATGTGTTTCTTAATTATTACCTGTTACTCATCTATTAATTTTTATTTATTGCTCTCATCTTAGTGATTATTCATTTGCTTTTTACTTATTTTGTTGCTTTTTTAAATTCTGTTATGTATTTACTATTTCTTACTTAGTGATTATGTTATTATTTTACATAGTTATATTATTATATTATTATACCTCTTCCAACGGTACCTGATGTGGACGCAATGTTTACAACTCTACCTTTGATGTCAGGTATTGAATTTGTGAAGCTAGGTGAGGCCAAAGAAATAATGGTGTGTTTCTGGTAACAGATGTTTAAAACAGGGTAGGTAGATAGGAACATATTCTTTATTTTGGTTAAAACGATAACTCGGTTGGGTTACCGGAAACACAAAAATTTTTTGGGGCCTGACAGCATGTTCAAGATATTGTCTTCTTGAGTTATGCACAACTAGCTGTAACCCGTAACAACTACGGGCAGTTTTAATCATGGACCACAATTTCAAAGAATGTACTTACTTACTTGAAACACGATCAATATCGTAATATAAAAAGATACTTACCCTATCCCATGCAACGTACCCTATTCTATGTGCAAATGGCTTCTTTTATTCGCTTCCGATAATATGGCGTTCGAAGTTTCGGTCGGAAAAAAAGACTAATCATCCCAAGCGTCCATAGTGCGATCAGAGGCTGAAGGCATTTTTTCAAAGAATAAAGCTATACGTACTTACTTACTTACTGGAACGTGTGGATGCGGGCGAAATCTGCTCGACTTTACCGAGATCGTTACGGCCGCAAGACTGTTAGCGAGACCGAATTAGCATATAAGCAAATTATATATGTTTATTAAGATCGCAATTATTATTATGATAACAATGATGACATCAGTTATTACAGAAAGCTGTGTGATTTCGTGTGTCGTAGGTTACAGGTGGAGTCGTATATGTCTCGTCTGTACAGTTCTCATCCTGCTCTCAATGACATTCCTCCCAACTACCCGGTTCAAGGCACTGTTATTTTCTTTGCTTGATTTGATGTGTAAATCTTTACATGATCAACATTATATGCTTTTGGCTTGAATTAATCAGCACAATTAGTTATATTTATTCAATAGTAGAAAGAAACTTTGAGAGGTTCCTTATATTACTATGGAAGCAGCAACATTCTATTACATGACTGAATTGGCTTGAAAGTATGTGATAAGTTTAAAATACAAATTGTCAGATTGGTATTTCTGTTTCTGTTTTGCTTTACCTTTCAATCAAATTAAATGTGCTTATATTGTTGTGCTTGCATTGTCTGTATTTGCAGCATTCCTTGCTCACCAGAGAGATCCACAAGTTACTCACCAGGTGGAGGCACTCAAGTCCTGTATATCTGTCCTGTTTGCATTTCAACGCAAGCCGACTAAGGACAATGTATTCACGAAAGATGTCAGGCATTGGCTGTCTCTGATGGTTGGCAACATTTTTGCATTTCTTTGATGGCACTTCCAAGAGTCAGAATTAAGTGGCAGTCACCTTGACCTCAAGGCCACAATATTGTTTGTCTCTCAAGTTTGACAGATTGGCGATTGTTGACTGCAACCCAATGCCTTGCTTCACATATGACTTGTACTGCAATCTGTTTCATGTATGGCTGATACTACAATCTGCATCATGCTTCTTTGGCCACTGTTTTGGATATATGAAATGGCCCTGACTGCAGGCGACGTCTCAGGGCCCCAGTGACAGCTCTAATATTATGTACAATTGTTTTATCTTGTCCTTGAAGAGATTGAGAAGCTTATTTATTTATTTATTCACACATTTCTATACCGTCTCCTACTACTCAGAAGCTGGTGCTGGGTGAATGGTAGCACATTGACACAAGGACCAGAAGATTCGCGATCATCTCCCACAGCCTGTCATCAGATCAACTCTGCCTTTCTTGAAACACTGAATGGTGTTGGTAAAATGAGGTGCTCAGCATATTGACACCAACTCCGTATTAGAGTGGTAGAACATCTGAGTAGTTGTCTGCTGGATGACGTCATTGAGTAAATGAATGAATGAAGCATCTTGAGTCCTATCTTAAGATGCCTTTCAGGTTTATCAGGGTTCCATGTTTCAATGCCTGATACAATATATTACATATGTTGTATACATATTAATGTATATATATATATATATTATATGATTATATATGTGTGCATAGAAGTACGTACATGTGACATTCTCAGATGTATGCATGACACTTGTGTGTTACCTATGTGCCTGTAGGTGAGCACACTGCTGCGATTGGCTATTCTGGAGGACCATCTATTTCTACTCAACCATGTCCTGCGATGTCCAGCTGGCGTGGCCAAGTGGGCCGTTAGTTTCATCCAACCAGTTGCACCTCCTGTTACATCTGGTCATACGAGTTTTGGTGGACCCCTTCTTGACCATTTCACAACGATGCTTGCCACGATGCTACTTCCCGTTAGGTAGATTATAAAAATTTATTTTGATTAAACTTGCATAGCTTGGTTGTGTTTAATATTATTTGTGACTGAATTAAGACTCGGCATGTTCTATTTATCTAAATCAAGGTTACATCAGTCAATGGGTTCAGTGTGATGCTTCATCACTTTCTGTGAATATTCAAACCACACAGAGTTTCCTGTTTATTAAAACGTTTCTTGTGTCTGCGAACTTCACAGAAACCTAGCAACATCTGATTACCAATGTTCCAATGTTAATTTTTTACCCATATATTTATAATTATGTTGGCTGTGGCTAAGGAACTAGCAATCTGATGTTGCTAGGTTTTTTCCTCTGAACTTCCACTTTATAAGTAAAGCTCTGTCAAGAACAGGATATAAGTAGCAGTGCATGTCCAAGATCACGGCCATTTGGGATTTGTGTGGGATTATTAATCTTTCTCTCTGATAATTGCATTGACTAAATATATAAATTGATAGTAAAGCTAATATTTTATCATCAATTCAAATGGTGTTTTACTTTTTAACAGGCAAAGGGAAGATATGCTGTATCAGTTGAAAGTCTCCTTCACTGCGGTGGCTGAGAGTGCCACAGAGGGACAATGGATTATCGTTGATTCTGATGGAGAAGAGGTTTGATGGAAATACCCTGTTTATAATGGATTTATGTATATTTATAAGTTTAAACTTTATTTTAGAATCCAAAAATGAAATATTTGTTTATCGCTGAAGTTTAAGTTGCAAACCCTGAATCTCAGATGAATTTCTGGGTTATTGAACCAGATCTTAAATTTGAAAGACGGAATCTCAAATCAAATTACATTCATAAACTTGTAGTAAACGGTGTAATCATGACAATTATATATTTCAGTATTAAAAATCAATGCCATCAATGAACTGTGAAAATTGTTTTATTGGCAATTTCCACCAAGTCTTTTAATCTTGATATGTGTAACATGCTTTCGTAAAAGCACTGAATTTTGGCCTTTTTATCTGAGATTAATTATTTGTAGGACGAGGATCCAAACAACAGCTGGCATTACTTGCAAGAGAACGATATCGTCTGTTTGCTCAATCAGTTTCCTCTCTATCAGATCTTCGATCACATTCTTCTCTTCAAAGACGATAATGGTTAGTTGGCTCAGTCATGCTACTTGCCTTTTCTTTTTACCTCTAATAATGTAAGTGATGATCATGAGTTCTCTGCCCGGAGGCAGGTTCTAAGGCATGCGCCACCTGGGGAATGAAATGAGTGAGGTGGTTTCCTGTTGCCTTCCTTACAGACAATTATGGGCAAGCAACTTGTCCAAGGTCGCTACTTAGCGGCTCAAGTGGGATTCGAACCTGCTACCCTTAGGCCACATAGCACCGAATATCCACTGTGTCTCTTCGTCTCATTCCTTCTAGCCCGAGATTTAAATATTTTTGTGTATTTCATGTTGGTACACACATCTACAATATGTTGTGAGCAGCTCAGTTGTTTGGGTGTAAAATTTGAAATTATAAATTAAAAACATATATTTTATTGACAAAACAAGGATTTTAAGATGAGTGGAAGTATAGAATAGATCAACGTTCTCTTGAGAATGTAGCATTGGACGAATTGTTTGTTGCTGTAAAGCCACAATCTGTTGTTCAATTCATGTTGCCGGTCTTGTGCGTCAACTTAGGAATCACTAATGATCGCCCTGGGGAGGACAGAACCCAAAGGCCAAACCTCTGATGACACCTCTCTACAGAGACTAGTGAAAGCTATAAGCATGGGTTGAATGAGAGCCGTTAAAAGTGTGCTTGAGGTCCTAAAAACCTTTTCATATTCACTGTACAATAATGTAACAATGTAATTACAAGAGTGTAACAATGATATAGTTGTCGTTCTTATGATAATACAACTTGCTACTGCCTTTGCCACTTCGAGTAAACAATCAGAAATTTCTGTTTTTGTGTGTTAGGCCTTTAATACAACTGCCTTTGCCACTTTGCTAGACTTCAAGTAAACAATTAGAAATTTCTGTTTTTCTTTGTGTTAGGCCTTTTACGATACGATGCAATCCATACGAGCGAGACAAGTCTGTTGAAGTTGTTTGCCTATGCCACTTGCCTGATTCGCCTTCTTGGACAAGGCTTGCAGAACTTCACTCTCGGCCGCTATCGACAGCTGAACAAAAGGATCGGCCGAATGATCCGACACATCGTGCAGTATACCTGCGATCACTGGATCAACTTCCGATCTGCTTACGCTGGTCTGTCGTCATCTACGTTGCAGCGTCTTCAGTTGGAGTCGGACATGGTCCTTCAAAGGGCAGTCATATGCATCCTGTCTGCCTGCAGGTAGGCGGTCATCTGGCTTATTTGACTCCAATGGCTCGTTTAACTGACTCTGTTGAGTCTTTCAAATTAATCTTTTTTTTCTATGATTTGCCAAATTGTATTCTTGATGTTTTTATATTTTTGTAGTCTGGTCGATAAACAAAATACCGACTAAATCCATGCTCTCGTTTGCTGTAGTTTTGTAGCTTTACTTCAGTATTATTAAAATGGCAGTTCTTTCTCTCAGTTTGTTGTGACTGTTATTCAGGCTGGGATCGTGGCAGTTTCTGACTGAGTTGCCATACCAAGGAGTTTCGGTATCTGTCCTGTGGAACTTATTTCGACTGATGCATCAAGGATGTTACAAAACAAATACTGACCATCTGCAAATGGACATTGCCATTGAATTGTGCAAACTCGAACTTACAGGTAGTAGTAACCTGTTTTTCATAGTTTAACAACTAAAGAGTGTACTAAATGCATCTGGAAACTGTTACAGCTTGTTGTTTAAATGTTAATGAAATACGTGAAAGACTTCTGTGCAACTTCTTTTGCTCTGGACTTATTGTATGCTGTTGGTGATGAGGCCAGTGGGTCTGTTGACTGAAATATGAACATGTGTTGAGCAATTTGGTGTCTGGAAAGACAATGTTTAGTGCAGACTCATGTTTACAACTCTCTGCTTCAATCTATTCGAAGGACTGTCTTTGCTCTGTACTCGAACTTACCATTCCTCTTTCACTCTTTTCATCTAAAGTGAAAGCTTACTTGTTTCACTCAATATCACTCTCGGCTAAAATTTACCCCTTTCACCCAAAGTTAGAAACCTACCTCTTTCGTTCTGTGTTAAAACGTGTCTATGTTGCTGTCAGCGGACTGAAGCTGACCTCTTTCAGTCCACGTTAATACTGATCTCTTTCACTCTATTCTGGAACTTATCTTTTTCATTTTGCTTGTCATTTATGTTTACACCTCCTACTCTATCTCTCTGCTATTTTAAGAAGGCATTATGAGATTTTCAATTGCATTGCAGCTTGTTGCATGATATCATTTAGTTGCACTGCGTACTGTTGTTGCTGCGGTACAGATTTAGTGAATGAGGCCGACTTTCATGACAAGCTGACTCGCTTTCCGACATCGGAGGCTTTGTTCCTTCTCAACACGTTTGCCAACATGGCACGGTCGCGGACTGAAGCTGACCGAGAATTCATTGAGTTTGTCTCAGGAGAGATACATGAGGTAAAATCTTTTGAAAGTTTCTAAAAAAGTTATTCATTCATTTTTTAGTAAGTTAAGAATAATTCCAAGTCAGTTCTTATCGATGTGAGGAAAACAGTTACTCGTTTTGACCAATATTTTAGTTACTGTATAGTTTGAAATATTTAAATGTTTGGCTAGAATATAATATTATATGTCTTCTGTTGTACTTAATTAGCAAATTAGTTGAGAATTTCTTATTGTTTAAGAAGTTTCAGGTAAATACGAAAACTCTTTCATGATAAACCTGGCTTTTATAAACTTTTGAATTGACTTCTGTTGTTCTTAATTACTCTGATTGTTTTGGTTTTTGTATGATGCAGATTGCATATGTGAGCAGTCATACTAGGGAGTTCTGTTCAAAGCCAGGCAGGGAACTACTAGCAACTGTTTGCTTCAAGCATCCGTTTGTCATGTCATTCCTTCTGCACTGCACAGCGCGAAACATGGACAAGATTGGAATGGTTATATCTTGACTCTTGTGTGACTACTTAATGATGCATATTGCAACCTTACGTACTGTAGTGCAATATCTAATAGAACAGAGTTTCCAAGTTTACTTAACCCTTTGAACCCGGAGCCCCTGTAACGCTATGAATAAGGTGCGGTCAGGTTCTAAAGCCACCATAGCAGCCTTGTTGCAGCCTGGGATTTCATGTGGCTGCAGTGAATTCAGTGTTTGAAGGTAAGGTAATTAGTCAGTCAGTTGTTATTTGATAACTTAGAGGTTATGCTGGTCGTAATATGATGGGTAGCTTTTGCTCCTCCTGATCCTTACAGGGTGGTGCACCATATTAAGAGAGATGGACTTACTAGCCTTAGAAATGTATGCTGGCAGAGACTAATTAGCAATGTTTATGTGTTTATCAATTATTTGCTATGTCTATCTGACCTTCTCTGACTGTGTGGATCCACATAATTTGTGGTGGGGTAATTTTGGATGGAGATGTCATATTTCAGCAGCTTTGGGTCGAGACGCATCTACCAATTTCAACCTGGCATGTTAGTGCTGCGTCTGTGGCAATACATGTATTTCTGACCGTCCACAATATATACACGTGTGTCACACCTGTTTAACGAGTCTTGTCGTTACCGATTGTCTTATGGTTTGTATTTTCTCCCAGGTGTCTCATTACCTGTATCGTGGTCTGCCATTGCATCTGTGGAAGCCTACTGACATGGACCTTGTGGTATTGCGTCGCTGGCTGATTGAACACGACCTTCGATCAGCGGAGAACCAGTTGGCTCGAATTCTCATTGAACACTTGAACTGGAGCTTCAGTTCAACGGTAGTGGCTAAACCAGTTGTTGTTTGAGCGTGCGCTGAGTTAAGTAGTTGATCGTGTCGATTACGATATGATTTGGCTGCAGTGTTGCTTTTGTAGTTAATCATATAACGAATAAATATGGATATTTCCAGATATTGAAATAAAGAACTAACCTAAACTAGTGGGGAAAGTAGAATATAATTTTAGAACTTGACTGATGATGGAGAATAACCAGAACAATGGACTGCATTAGTAAACTCTAGGTTTCATTTTGCAGTCCTGTATTGGGATGTAAAGTAGAATTTATAAGAATCCATAAGAACTTAAAAGATTCAAATCAAGTTTCCAAGGAAGTACAGTTAAAAACCTGTGTTTTGAGTGATGATTGGTTGTCTTGTAGGGGGATGAACTGTTTCTTGAATTGTCCCTGCATCACCAGATGGCATCACTGCTGATGGATGTTTCCAGCACACATTTGGCTGGAAAAAATCTGGGAAAATTATTTACAGATGGTCAAAAGCAGGCAAGCATAGCATATACATGCATTGGTTGTTATGTTAGACTAGCTGTAACCCGTAAAAATTACGGGCTATTTTAATCAACGACGTCTTAGCGAATACAATTTCAAAGAATATACTTACTTACTTCTACCACGTCATGGGTTAGATGGAGACTTTTGCGATATGTAGACCGCACCAACAACAACGAACACCGCCCCGTTTGCAAAAGTTAAAATTAAAAACCGAAAATAAGACTATTATTTACAAATTTTACTAGTTACGACCAGTAATATTTAATGCGCTCATTCGAGTTAACCAACCCTCTACTGGGTGTATTTATTGCGACTAATATGGCCAAATAATATTTAATGCGCTCGGTCGAGTTCCGAGCACGGTATAAATCTCGGCGCACGCTAGAAACGTTTTTCTCACTTCGGGACCGTTGCGGCAGCGAGAGCGTTAGCGAGACCGAATTAGCATATAAGCAAATTGTATATGTTGATTATTTCTGAACTTTACTTGTCTGTAAACATACTGCGTTCTGTCAGAATGTTCAATGAAAGGAAACGAATATGATGATGATGATGCATATAATTATGTGAGGGAATCTGACACTATCAGGCGTATGTTGGAAATCTTAATTAAGAGTTAAAATTTGATTTTAGTGAAGCAGGGGTGTCAGAGGTAGATTTTTACTTTTCTGCATTTTCGTATAATACAAGGTGCTTTTAATAGGTACTGTATACATGTTAAGGTCAAGATACAGTGTTTACTGTTTGTATATGCAGATCTTGTGTGTTATCTGTTGCGATGTTTCTCATTTTGCATCTCTAGGTGTCTCCTCAGGGCAAGGTAACTGTCAATGAAGATCAACAGCTGGCCAACTGGATCTGGGGCACAGCACTGCGCCTGCACTTACATGCCCGTTCTCTGTCACAGTCTGGTACCCTGGCGTCGGATGGTGCAGTTGACATGGCAACAGACGTTGACCTCCAGTCCATTGTTTCTGGACTGCTGAGTGAAAGTCGTATCAGCCTCGCCTCATACTTTGTCCTTGTCATGACAAAACGAGGTCACAGGTAGCTGACCTCATAGTAGCTGACCCTCATAGTCTCTTGTTGCTGTATTAGGAATTTCTATGTTGACTGGCTTAGTGGCTGGCTGTTTGGCTGATATACGATTTAACATTTATATAAAATTTGAGTTGGTATGTGTATTTCTATTTATTTACTGGCCTATTCAGTTTACTTTGATCTCCAATTTTATTTAACAATTCTTCAATTGTGATACATGTAATGATTTTACATATATGTAGTTCTATGTAATATTACTGTACGCGATGAGGTTATGCTGTTGTTGGCTTATATGAATTAAGATGTTACTAGCCGTAACCCGTAAATAATTACGGGCAATTACTTACTTACTTACTTACTCAAAATGCGATCTATATCTAAATATAAAAGATACTTACTCTATCCCGTGCAACTTA
>JAQFXW010006012.1:0-10061 GCA_034693945.1 Dendrobaena attemsi | reverse complement strand
CTCAGCACTCTCTAGAGCCTCAGGTGGAAGTTCAGGATATAAAGAATTAGTTTGTTCTTGTAATAACATGCAAGTTAATTCAATAATTGACAAGACATAGCTTGCCACTACTGTTCTGTGTGGCTCTATTTGCCTTTAAATAGGCCAAAGTGCAGTAAATTTCTCCCAGCCCCATCCCTCACCCATTGGGCTGTTTGCCTTGTAGTAAGTAGACAGTTCTAAGCCAGTCAATGTGCAGTACATCTTCCCGTCCTCACCCGTTGATCTGTTTGCCTTAAGGTAGACAGAAGCCCAGGAACTGTCTCCTTGCCTCTGTTTGCCCCTGTGCATTACCGTCTGTCTGTAGCAAATTTCTGCAACTATTTGTGTGCATGATGTTTGCCAAGGCCGAGTAGCCGATATTTGGTCGAGGCGGATGGCCGAGGCAATTATTGGTCATTCCCTACTTTAATCATCACAAAATTTATGGAGACTCTAAACAAAACTGTAGTCTAAAATTGTAAGCTGCTGTGGGGACTGTGGCTTAATCAGATAGGTTGAGGAAAAGGCAAATCGATAAATTTTACTGTATGGCTAAAGACTATGAAAAAGTCTCAACTTTGCCATTAAATCACAATTTACACATTCTCAATATTTTTAAATGGAATTCAAGAGAACAAGAAGTGCTGTTTACAGATTCTCATAAATTTATCACTATGCTCATGAAAGTAAGTTACATTAACGTTTTAATCACAATTTTCTCTTTAAAAATAAGTACTAAAATAACTTCTACTAATATAGTGACTAGATAAATACATGTTTTCACATACTCAAAGACACACATATGCATATGCAAATACAGCTTCATAGTATGTATCCAAGCTTAAAAAGTTGCTTAAATCCTACTTATTGTGGCCTGTGCTGGGAGTGCTAAGTCGAGGAGTTTTCTTGAAGAGGCACTATCTAAAATTGTTAAATGAGTGAATGGCTAAACTTCAATTTGAAATTTTGCAGAAACCCCTCTAGTGCATTAATATGAAAAAGCTCAACTGGTGCACTGACCTTCTGTTCCCTAGCAGTGAGTCCAGTTGTAGAACGTCGCTTTGTGCTCAGTCCGGTCGGGACGACCTGTCGATTGTCTGCACCTTCCATTCGAATTGTCTCCTCTTTTGTACACAGACCACAGTACCATTGGCCGCTAAACCCGACAATTTAAACCAGAAACATTTGTAACAAAATATTATTAATTAACATCACCAGCAAGAAAGACAACGTGGACAACTATGAATGAATGCATAATTAACAATAACTTGACAAAAGCCGATCCTATTAACCTAATTTCACAAGACTTTACTTTTAAAATTTCAAGAACTTGCATCCAAATCAGGTAAAGGTCAACGATAAACAAATATCACCTAATCCAGCACCTGCCTAGATCCCTTGAGAAGACAAATCATGTTCTTACTTATTAAGAATTATTACAAGGTCTCCGACAGAAGTGCAAATGCATACATACAATGTCACACATTTTATTATTCAACTAGTGACTGGAAAAATGGAAGACGGTATTGTGGCCAACTTGTGTTCGCACATAGGGCATACACATAATATTTTGCAGTAAATATCTCTTCTAGTATACCCTGCTGGCTATAAACTATACATTACAAGCCATGAAAGAAACTGATGAAAAGTGTCCAAATTTTGAGAACCTTAACTCAGAATGCTGGCTATTCTAAACATTGGACAACATAAATTTATTTTTCTTGTATTATTCAGCACATGGCTTCAGCATTCACTTTCACATAGACTCGGCTAGATCAAGTAGGCAGACGCCATAGGCTATTATCATACCAGGGACTCATTATAAAGCCTGTTAGAACAGAAATTCTGGCATAACATGGCAAAGAACACCATATACCAGATCACCTATTCAGACTTGCGGGCCACTTACCACAGCACAAATCTTCGACCAGCAAACCTAAAAAAGTTTCTTGACCTCTTTTAGACAATGCAGACAGTTTTCACAAATTTGCCAGATTTGTCATATCAAAAATATTAATGACCTTTTTTTAAACAATCTAAATTTTAAAAATCAATCACATTTTCAAAATTCGTGCAATTTTAAAATTTCTTAATTTACAAATAACGATTTTCTCCCAAGACCTCCTCGCAGACCACCAGGCACATGGTTACGAATCACTGGTCGTCTGCGGGTTACGGGTTGAGAACAGCTGCCTTAATACTAAAATTTATTCAACAATAGAAAACAAGATAATTGCAACGTGTCATAGTTACAGGGTTGACACGTGCTTCTGAAGTCAGAGCTAAGAAGAATTTACCAGTGCATACAATGCGGGAACGTGTCGGAATGATTGTATATCATTTGACATGTAACTGAAGGGTCACAGGTTTGAATCCGTCTAAAGATACTGCATAGCAACCTTGGACATGTCTTGACCCACCCATAATTGTAAGCAAGGAAGGCAACAAGAAACCACCTCAATCGTCTCATCCTCAGGTGTCATAAAAGCTAAAGATACGCCTTCACGCAGAGAACTCATCTTATTATGGATGGTAGATAGGGGTTGCGCTGCAGCATGTAAACACCAACTCAGTCTTGTTTTGCCCTTCATATCCATGGTTGGGTTGGGAGCGCTTCTGAGTAATCGCCTTGAAGGGGAGCTATACAAATCATTATAATGAATGAATGACTGAGCACAGCAGTATGCGATACCTTGGTGCATCGGTTAGTTGGAGCACATGACATCCCAAGTGGAACACTTTGGGACAACCATCACAGCAGAGAAGGTCGCCACCATTGCGACAGACCGCACAGTAGTCGTCGCTCGGGTCGTCGGCTGATCTCATCCGCAAGACATCTGGCAGCGGAGAAGACGAAGACGACTCCAAGAGTGACAGAGAATCTGAAAATCACGAGAACAGAGAATATCAACCAATGGGATTTCTAACTGTTTAACCAACGGTAAATAACCTATTGCTGTTCATGCAATATTTGGCATGTACCAGTACCTTCAGCATTCACTATCACACAAACCCAGATGATCTTTCTCCTGACAACGTACGATCGCATTCTTTCTTATCGCAATTTGAGTAGACATATCAAAGCAAGTTTTTGCCCTGGTTTGATTTGTATCTCCGACTCCTTGATCAACAGTCCGGTATGCCAACCACTTGATTACTGAACACACACGCCAAGGTATCACTAACAAATACAGCATCATGATGAGATTCTCATTCATTCACTTACTCATTAATTTCTATAGCTCCTCTTCCAATGTCCTACTACTCAGAGGCACCCTCGACCATAGCAGCGCTGATGCTGAATCAGAGTTAACAAACTGAAGCGCCTAATTTACTACGCCACCTGGTGACAGAAGTTCGAGACTACATACGAGACTCGATCTTTTATTCTACATACCATTATACTAACCTTCGGCCCTGCAGAGCAACTGCGAGTAAAGGGCTTACTCAAGGTCCTTATGCAGCGGCTTGAGGTAAATTCGAATCTGTGACCCTCCAGTCACAAGGCGGTGAGACACCGAACTTGCCACTACAAAGTAGTTGATTGAGAAAGTAAGTGCCACTCACCGCCCAATGCAACCGAGACCTGGTCGTGTTGGTTGTATTCGCCTCCAGTCAGGCCGCTGCTTGAATCGCTTGCCATTTCCGCCCAGTTGGAAAGTGGTTTGTCCGAGTCGTTGCTGGCACCAGCGCCAGCTCCACTGGAGAAGAGATCTGCTGAAGGATCTGGCGATGTCTCATTCAGCAGTTCCAGTTCCGTTGACTCTATACACGGAGTAGGAGTACGACTGCCAGACAGGCTTGCCTGAACAATTTTAAAGGTTAGATAAATTGAGCCATTTCACTAGTGCTGGCAACGGAAGCAAATCAAAACTTAGTCAAACCGGACAAATATTTACAGATCAAAATTGTGCTCCTGCAAAATTCATTCTCTGAAACATTTGAGGCAATATGATTTAACATTAATGTCAGATTACATTCAATAAAAATATGTCTACTTTGCAAAAGAATGTAAGATGATACATAAAAGCAGCAGAAAAGTTTCATTTCTAGATTTAATTTAGCACTTTAAGAAATACATGGCATATCTAAAGCTCCACAAGTTAGAAATATGCTCAAATTACACAAATTTCATAAATTTTTGACAACTTAAGACAATTTTCAAAATCAACTATTTATGATGGGGCATTGTGGTATAGTAGTATTATTTATTTTTATTTATACACAATTTGTATATATATATATATAGTGTTCTGTTGAACCTTTCAGAAAACTACACAGAGGCTTTCCCAAACCAGCCCTGGCAAAAGAGCGCAGACATAAAAGAGGTATACAATGTTAGAATGTACCAATAAAGTCTTTTGGTAATAGATGCAAACTAAGTGAAAGACGATTCCAAAGTTCAGAACCACTGGACCAGCAATGGAAAAAGAGCAATGCTGTGCAGTAGATCTTTGTTGCCTCATAACCTGAGGGTCGTATGTTCGAATCTACCACAAGCGGTTGTGTATGGAGCAAGTTCTTCCCTCACAATTGTTCTGCAGTACTGCTGCTCTGCACCATAATATTATGTTCCGCCATACGGTTGTGTGTGCACTTTTGAACTATGTAAGGAGGGCGATATAAAAGTAAGACAGTTGTATTTGTATTGGATGGCTATTTTAAACAGAAACCGGCAAATGATAAATCAGTATTCGTTTATTCAGAAATAGAGCTGACATAGATGCAACTCTTTACATAGATTATGTATACAAATCTATCTATACAGATCTATACAATTAATAACTAGTGCATTACAAAAAGTATGATGCCAAAGCCACTACAAATACGCAATGTCAGTGATTTTAGAGACATAATGCCTAACACGGACACAAAAACTGGCAACAGAACTTACACTGGCTCTCAGATCCAAAAAGTCTAGATTGAAACCTTTGGCCTCCTGCTTGATCATGCTACAAGATGGTCTCTCGGAAGCCTCCAATTTAACAGAGCTTGTTGTACTCGATGGGTAATAAGGTTGTCTGAAAGACAGAATGTACAACACAATTGTTTAAGATCAGACCAGTGAAGCATGATGCATCAGCGAGTGAAAGACCGAATGTAAAATACAATTGTTTTGAAAAATCAGACCATTGAAGCATGATGCATCAGCGAGTGAAAGACAGAATGTACACCACAATTGTTTTGAAAAGATCAGACCATTGAAGCACGATGCATCAAAGACACAGCAGCCAAGTGGTTCGCCAGTCAGTAATACTTGACATCAAATCTAGATCCCTGGGTTCAACTTCTTAACAGAACACTTCTGGTGCACTGATATCCCCAACTGCAGTAATTTACAATCTCTTTGAGAGCAAGACAACTGTACATACATTCCTTAAATCAATAGCACTTTGCCTGAAATTGATTTATTCTTCTTCCAGTAAGCTCTTCATATTAATGACAAGCAGCATTTCTTATATTCACCAACAGAGATGAAATCATTTTTCTACCCAACTTCAAGTCTTCAACATAACAGACATAGATAGGATTACACCACTAATGATAATCAGTCGCGTAACACACTCATTCGACAGCACTCAAAAACAATGCACCCTTTACCCATTCGTACAAAATTTCAATTACTTTTACTTAAACATGTTGTGTCAGGTTTGAGCATAGCGGACGAGTTTAAACTAGAAAACTAATATATAAAAACAACAGCTGTACAGAATTTGTGCATTGCACTTCTCTTAGACCACGGCAGTGAACAATGAATGCACAAATGAAGCAGCAGAAATTAACCTCAAAATGTGGTACTATGCAATGTTCATCATAATCTGGTCAAGATAATATTATGTAGTGCTTAGACTTACTCACTGATATACTCAGCCTAGATTAATTGCTTCTGAATAAGAGCAATTTAGTGCATAAATAATATAAAAAAATTTTTAATCTTTTTAAATTTCTATTTCAATTCTTAGGCTGTCACTTTTTGACACAGTATTTATGTCATTGCGTTAAGTAACTCTTTTGCAACGTTGCCTGCTTCATGAACAATATCCATCCTAAAGTCATTTAAAAATAAACTTTAAATTGATCATTTTAATATTAATACAAAAGACATTTTGCCTTAAACCTAGAATCCTCCAATAATTTAAAACTAATTTGAAAAAAACACTTAGAACTGGAAATTTTCGACTTTAAAGCATTGGAATAACCAGTGACTGATCATTTCACGCAAAACCCAGTAATTTTGCATTGGCCAATTGATTCGTAAATTTGGGAAAGAAATTGACCCCTGTGATATCAAACAACAGTGCTCAACAACCTTTCAGTTTCTCCCTATTTCGTTTTCTTTCATTTTTCAATGCTTTTACACTTTCCTCCTCATACAAATGGGAACGGGCGCAAACATGTTTCACTTTTGTTATTGATGTGAAATTAGAAATGCAAAACAGCCAGCCAGCACAAATGAAAAGAGAAAAATTGTCCTACATTGACATAACAAAGAACAATAGGGGGTGCAGAGTTCAAAATAGAAACATCAGTAAAGAGGCAAATGAGTTTTCAGGCAGAACTGATAGCAATTGTATGGAACAAAGCCAGAACACAAAAGAAACATGGTCACAGCAAGCATGTTATTGCCACACCATCCTTCACATAAAGTAAGTATGTAAGTAAGTATATTCTGTATTGTACCAGCTGCCAAACAGCCCTGTGATTTACAGAACTCCAGTTGAACAAACATTTACTATGCCATATATACCATACTTCATAGTTCATACAGATACAAACTTCCTCCTTCATATAAAGAATGACATACTATACCCCTATTACACAACTACACATTTTCTACTTAAATCAAACATAATACCAAAAAATGCTACTTCCGTCACACACACAAGAAATTCCTTCCTGCATCTAAAAATATGACACTTCCTACACAAATACATACCGTAATGTCAAGCAGCACTTCCCTATGCATCATGAGCATAACCAATTAATATAAAAAATTGCACCATAAGAAATAACTGTTATTTATGCACTGACTAGTATCTCTACAAGCTCATAAAGCATCGATTGTACGACTTGCTCAACTAGTACTTATGGAGTAACCAACCCAAGGAAGCTCTAAAATGCATACTGCTTTACAGATGAAGCACCCACACATATTGGCTAAGCCAAACAAAAATAATGGCGTATTTCCGGTAACCTGACCGAGTCACCATTTTTGAAGCTACTCAAATAATTATATAAAAAAATTCAAAGAGAATTGATATAAAAAATTTCTTTTCTTGAAACGTGAGGCACAAATATGGACTTCAACCACAATCCAAACAGTCAAGACTCAATCAACGTTAGAAATTTGAAGAATAGCAAGCTTCTTATAAAAAAGGTTAAACCGAAATCACTGGCTTTATAGCTACAGGCTTTAGCCACAGTGTAGCCAAGCGTGCTGTAGTTAAGTGCAAAATGGTGACATTGAATCGTACAAAAATATTTTCCAAAGTAAAAATAATTTCCTACCCACCGTGTTTTTAAAACATCTGCTACCGGAAACAAACCATTATTTTATTTTGGCATGTAGCCTTGTCACCGCAACACTATAACGATGAAGAACGTAAAAGTGGGATAATCGCATAAAAAAGACCACATACCTGCCACCACTCATTTGTCTTGTATACGATACACTATTCTCTTGTAGGCTGTCTGTAACAACAATTAAAGCTTCATCTTTGTTATACACATAAGACTATATTTTCATGTATCACAATTAAATGGAAAATTAATGAGAAAACCTACTTTGCAATTGTGGCAATTAGAAAAGAGTTCTTTTTTAAAAGTGTTGTTCAAAGACCAGTTTCATGTGCTCCTCTAGCTAGCCCATACAGCTTGAAGTAAACAAGTGCATTCCTGTCATACAACATCGTGTTTCAGTTGTGAAACTTCAACTTGGCATAGTGAAAATCAGATCTGATCTGTCTTTAAACTCCTCTACTGATATAAACCTAAACAATTGGATGGTCACAAAAGCCACTGCTGACTCAATTTAATTAAATACATACACACATACACAGAGGCACACACAAACAGATGCAAGCAAACACATTCACACACTAACAAGAGCGTTCTCAAGATAACCATACAAACACAAATACACCGACACAATCAGATACTAAGACTGAGAATAAAAGCTACTCCCACCAGCGGCAAGATGCTGAGAAATCGGTGACGGTGGCTGGTAGGGCCCGGTCGGCTGAATGACTATTGGCTGGAGTGAGTTATTGCCCTGGTTGCGAGCTGCATCACTCTGTCGCCTCATCTGTAACTGAGCCAGGCAGATCTGGTTGTTCGGAAACGTGGTTGGCTGGGTCGGAGACGAGTACCCACCGATCTGTGTCGCCCTCGACGACGGATAATAGAGGCCGGCACTGCTGCCCTGTACTTTCTGGTGGCCGAGGTTCGTGCTTGAAATGTTTGCCGACTGGTTTGGAAGGTGCGTCAGGCGTTGTGTGCCAAAGCCACCGTAGTCGTGACGACTGTTCGGCTGTGAATTCAGATACGACTGCTGCTGGATCATCTGCTGTTGCTGCAGCATCTGCTGTTTCATCTGTTGCTGGCGGCGCTGACGGTCAAACGATTTGCGCATGCTCAGCAGCAGTGCCATCTTTTGGTCGCTGGTCATTGCATGCTGGAGCATCGGCTGCGCCTGCGATTGCGACGCTCCTGATGACGCCAAGAGTTCAGAATTCGCCAGCGATCGCGGCGTCGACGACGATATACCCGACATGAATCCGTTAACTGACGATGATCCGGAACTGGCAGTGGCAGGCGGCTGCCCGGAACGGCTGCTGAAAGGTACCCCATCGACCACTATACATCCCAGTTTTGGAATTGCAGCGGCAATGGACTGGCTGCTGACGAAGCGCAGATCTACGACGTGGTATGGGTTGGGAACCTCGCAGCGCGTCTGGAGGATGTGCCGGAGCTGCGTGGCAAGTGCCTTGCGTGAGTAGAGAAGTTCTGTGTCATCGCCGGTCTGTAGAAGATATTCGGCAAACTTGAGACTGTGTTCAAGGTTTGAAGACAGCAACTGAATTTCACGATCCTTCTGTTCGAGCTGACGCTTTTTGGCGCTGCAGATCGACTGAAGGTCTGTGATCAGCTGACGCCCTTTCAGGTTGATATCTGTGATGAGACTCATGGCAAAGTGCTTCACCTCCTGAACGACAGCCTGTTCCTTCTGGACGATCTCACGGTTGCGCTGGTCGATGAGACTCTTGGCGTTCTCGATGTATGTCTGCTTCTCCTTGATCTTATTCAACAGGTTCTGGAGATATTCCTTGTAGGAGTGTGCAGCCTCCTGTAGGAACTGATACTTATGTTCCTTGTGCTCGACCAGCTGGCAATCGCGACACGTCAACTTCGAGCACGTATTACAGTAGAGCTTCAACGGCTCCTGTGGATGAACCGGACATGGCAGCTGCTGGTTGCGGGCAAGCTCGCGCCGCTCCTCACAGCGTGGGGCATTTTCCTTAGTCTCAATCGTATGATCTTTCGTGACCTTCACCCTTCGATGCGCCTGCTCACACTGGTCACAGAGGAATTCAGTACACTCGACGCAGTAGTAGGTCGCCGCAATGTTCTCCTCGCAACCTGTGCAGATCTTGGTGTCATCTGTGGCTGATGAATTATGGGTCGCGGCCAGCGGCAGAGAGGGAACGAAGACATTGTCTATCAAGTCGGCTGCTGAGCACAGCTGGAGGCAAGAGGGACACTTCAGGTAACCAGCTGAAACAAAAATAACTCTGATAAATATAACAGCGACAAAGATTGGAAAGAATTTTTGCAGAGTTCAACATTGGACAAGGTTGAAAAATTTCAAAAATTTTATATTCTAAACAATAATTCTTAAAGTTTCAATGTATGCGGTGACGCGGTGTCTGCGCTAACGTTCTAACGCTAACGTTCGGGACATGTGACACGGTAAGTTGCACGGGATAGAGTAAGTATATTTTATATTTAGATATAGATCGCATTTTGAGTAAGTAAGTAAG